>JAPCXC010000026.1:0-88432 GCA_027243985.1 Cryptosporidium canis | reverse complement strand
CCCCCCCCCCCCCCCCCCCCCCATAAATATCATCTACAGGTTGCTACACTGCTCATCTGAACTTGAGTATAACGGATTATATCTAAAAATCAAACATCAGCTAATATTTCCACAAACAGACATAACGCAATGCCATGCGATATATGCCAACTGTCCTTCATAAAATTGTAACATTTAATTCGCAACAAATCTGGTTAAGCAGAATAATCGCTGAAAGTTCCCGCCGTCTCTTTTAGTACAAAAATTTCTGTTAATGGCTGTCTAGGATGGACGTCTCGCAAACAAAACTTTGAGAATTTATTTCTTTTCAAGTTAAAAGTTTTTGATTTTTAAATAACTTTTGCTTGTGGTTAAATTGATTGAACAGGCACGGGGCACTGACAGTCTCCACAAGTATCTCTATATAAGCTGAATCATTAATATAAAATATGCCTTCTCCAGAAAAAGCAGCAAAGAAGAAGCAATATTTCGAACGACTGTCCGAATATGCAACATCTTATCCAAGGATTCTGGTTGCAAATGCAGACCATGTCGGTTCTAAACAAATGGCGGATATCCGTTTGGCACTCAGAGGCAAAGCAGCTGTTCTGATGGGCAAAAATACCATGATAAGAACTGCTTTGAAACAGATGCTCGGTTCTCAACCAGAACTTGAGAAACTGATAGAACTGGTTCGTCTGAATGTTGGATTAATTTTCTGTATTGATGAGCCATCTGTGGTAAGGAAGATTATAGAGGAGTATAGAGTTCCAGCACCTGCTCGCCAAGGTGTAATTGCGCCCTGTAATGTTATTGTTCCAGCAGGCGCAACTGGACTGGATCCATCTCAAACTTCGTTCTTCCAAGCGCTTGGTATTGCCACAAAGATTGTAAAAGGTCAAGTAGAGATCCAGTCTGACGTGAATTTAATAGACGAAGGGAAGAAGGTTACAGCTTCCCAAGCTGTTTTGTTACAGAAACTAAATATTAAACCGTTCTCTTATGGGCTCAAGGTCAATAATATATATGACCATGGTAACGTCTACAGTTCATCTGTACTTGATATTACATCAGAGGACTTGATTTCAAGGGTTGCAGAGGCTACAAAATACATTGCTGCGTTCTCGAAAGAGACCGCTATACCTACTCAGCCTTCGGCACGTGATGGAATCATTTCCGCATTTAGAAACTGCGCAGCTCTTGGTTTGGACGCAGATTTTGACTTCCCTGAAATGCAAGCAATTAAGGATGCATTGGCAAATCCATCTGCATTTGTGTCTGTATCGGCGGTCGTTGCAGACAATTCATCTGCTGCAAATGCATCTGCCACCGTAGAAGAGGAAGAAGAGGAAGAGGGTGACCTAGGTTTTTCTTTATTTGATTAATCAGATAGAAGATTGCCGTCCATTCTATTTATGCGTTTGCTACTATCATTAATTCTGGACTTCGATTTATGAACTGGTTTCCAGTTTATTACAAATGTCGAGTTTGGTAAGAATTTCTTAAGTTGTAGAGTTTTCTAGCATTCGCAATAATAGGTCATTAACAGTATGCGTTTAGAATTTTAGTGTGTCGATAGGATGTGTGCACGCCTCTATAGTTCACTTCTGGTTAAATGAGAAAAAAGATCGTGCTTAATGCAGAGTTGATATTCGAAATAGTACTATTTGTCGATTCCATAGAGGACATTTATAATATAGCGTCATCGGTAAGTTTGAAGTGCTTCTTTAAATACATCTAATGGTCACAGAATAGAACATGGTTTAATGATATACATACATTAATTAAGAGCAAAGATTTTATAGAATCGCGTGAAAGCATAACAATGGACTTAACTATGAGCGATGTAAGTAAACGGTAGCCGGAAATAATTAAATAATCACATTTGTAGGATAATATTAAAGAGCTTGATATGAGAGGCATTCTGTATAGAACAATTATAAACACAGATTTCCCCAAATTAAGATCATTCACAATAAAGTCAGAAGAAATTAGTAATGAGGAACTTGAGTGTTGGATAAAAAATTGTCGAAACGTAGAATTCCTAAGAATACTTTCTCATAGCATATTAACTAGCCAAATCACACTTTTATGTTCAAAAATGTTGAAGCTAAGACATATTTCACTTAGTCGTGGGCTTTGCGAATGCAACATTGGCCCTATAATGGAGGGCACTTCAGACTGTTCATGTGTTATATACGAAAGAAAGTTCATTGTAAGAAGACCAAAAGTAAACACGGTTGACTGTGAATTGACGCAGAATGGTTCTATATTAAAATATTTAGACTTTTATACGCAGGAATTAAAATAAAGTGGCCATAAGCATTATAATTTTTGGAAATATATCAGCGCTTTTGTTTTTTTTCCAAAATGTATTCCTCGTATAGTGATACTATAGTAGAAACAACGCACTCCTCAATTACATCGGACGTTTTTTTAATTTCTGTTTTAGAGTTTGGAGTAATTATGGTCACACTATCTCTCCGACTCTGCAATAGATTTGCACAAATAACATTTGCGTTATACATAATAAGCAGTTTATCCGATTTTTGGTATAAAGTCTCTTCTTCGGTTTCAAGTTTGAATAAAACGAGGAAGCAATCTGGCAGTTTTTTTCGAATAAATTGAGCGCATTTTGGGGTTGAGTACAATTCTAGTGTGATAGTAGGTACCTGCGGTTCGTTATCTATGTTTAATGCCAGATTAGAATCTGCAGAAATCTTGTTAATTGATAATAAATTATTTGGGATATAAAAATCCGAAACTGCCGCAGCTAAAAAAAATATAATTTTAGTTGAGAGCTCTGTACAATAGGAAATAATATTTTCTATGCCATTAATATATTCATAAACTGAACCAAATTCCATGAAAAAAATTCTTTCTGAATATTTCATGAAATTTTGCGAAGCTCTAACAATCTTTTTGATTTTCTCATCCTTAAAGAAGCTTGAATAACACTCAGTCGAATTAAAACTATCCCCGAATGTCAGTAATAGATCATACTTGGATGGTAAATCAACAGTAAATGGTAGGTGGCTTCCCCTTCGGTGAAAAAATACGACGCTAAAACCTAACTTTAAAAAGTATTCAGCAGAGTATGCACCCCTTGTACCTGTGCTGATATTGTCTATGCATCTTACCATTTTTTTCTCTAAAGGAACATACGTTCCACCACTAGTAATAATAACTACAGTTCTATTATATAGCTTGATTTCCCTTGAAATAAATTCAAATAGATTTTTCGTGTTTGACTCAAGTTGTTTAGATTCAGCCATAGGATAATTTAAACCTTATATGAGTTTATTACAAAATAAACGGAGTCTTATTGAATACATTTAAAACAATATTTTTATATTTATATAAATGTATATATTTTTTAAAATTATAACCTGATTTTTGGTTTGTTTAATTTATTCAATGAGGGTCGAAATCACTGCGCTCCAATTGTTAGAGCCAATGCTTTAAATAAGGGTGTGAAGTTGATTTAATTTAAAGAAATACTTGTTGGGTTGAATATCAAATGAATTTAAATGGGCATGGATCGAAGATGTAAATTTTATAGACACAAAATATGCCATCAAATCAAGAACTTGATCGAATATGTTGTATTTCAATTTGGCACAAGGAAAATAGTAATGTGGCCCTGCACACTGAGGATTTAAGTGACCCCAGAGTCACATTTCCTTGTAGTTCAGGGACTAGGGTTTCAATTGGCAATGCTAATTGCCAAGGGAAAATGTTGAACAGCAATGAGATAATAAGTAGTGGGCCAATCGGAAGGCAGAGACTAAAATTCTTTTTAGAGACCGGCATTCAAACGAGCCAACTAAATAGCCTAAATATGTCAAATGTGTCTCGTACCCTTTCTGAATGGAGAAAAGATAATGATATTAAAAATGATTTTGTCTTGGAACTTATAGATTTCACAAAACTATGTGGAGTAAAAAAAAATAAAACATATAAAGACTTATTTGAATTACTCTCGAAGATATTTATTTCTAAATTAAGAAATAAAAAGATTCAGGATGATTTAACCTATTCAAAGTTTGACTATTTAGCATTGAGGTGTGTTAAGATGATTAATATTCCTCATTTGGTTGAATCCGTTATTGCACTATTAACCAAGTTTAACAGGCTATCAGACACGGTTATCAAAGAACTTACTACGCCAGATCTTTATTTGTTTCCAAGATTTCTTTCTTTCTATAAGTTGGCTCCAATTAAATTGCGTCAGCAAATGTGGCTTAGGAGGCCGAGATGGTTTGTATATGAAATTATTCCATTCATAATGCTTTTTATAAAAATTCTAACAAGTGTAGATTGTCATTCTATATTAAATATTCAAAATAATACCAACGAAAAAACGCACCCATTCAGTACAATTAAAGATTTACTAAAATTTATTCAAATATCTAAAAACAATACAAATTTAAAAACTGAAATTGATACTTTTTTTCTTGAATCATTTAAGAGCACTTGCTGTGACTTAAGTGAACGTAAATTTTCTCAGCAATCGAATTCCATTGAATCAATTTATACTTTTATTTCAAGGATCCAATCTCTTTATATTTCGTGCGTTGAGCTGGAGTATGACAACATAGAACTTCTCGGTGAGTCTTGTAAATGTTTAGCATTCAACTATATGGACCCCATAGATTTCTATAAAAGCTTTATTGGACTACAGAAAAACGAGCTACAGCTATCTAACAACTCCATATACGCATCAATTAAGGCAAGTATTTGCCCCCCTAATCATGGTTCATCAAACCAATCCAAATTGAACAATTCTGTAAACAATTTGTTTAATTCCCATACATCAATACCAAATGGAAGGCCCATGGACAATAGTTCAAATAATTTAATGGACTTGAGCCTTTCTTGCAGTGACACTACAATTTGTGGGAACATATTAAGAGCTGGAAGAGTTGTTGCATATATTTCTTATTGTATTGGCAACTATAGAGAGTTATACATATATTTTGTAAATACATTAAGGCAACTTTATATAGATTCCCTTTTTCATAATACTGGTGTTCAACTGGAGCAGCATGAACCAATCTTATCCATTAATCAAAATAATACACGTCACAATACAAATAGCTCAGATAGCAACACAGTTACCGATTCATGTTTTGATCTGTTTCAGCCTAAATTTGCCTTAAAAGATACTAGTGTGAACAAATACTCGGATAAATTACCAATAGATAGTATGGTTGTAGATGAAAGTAACAAAGATGTATGCAACTGGTCCGTTAAAAAACATGTTTTCTTAAATTCTGAATCTGCACAAGAAGATAATGCTTACGCTTCTGATGATCTTAAACAAAAGACGAGTTACAGGTACGAACAAAAGCTAAATAACTTTTCAGGAGAGCCATATTTATCATCGCTAAGGGTTTTTGTTGCTTTGAGAATATTTCATTTTGGAAGCAAAACAAATAGAACTGACGAGGATGAAAAGAAATTATTAGAAAACGAAAAACTTAGTGCGAATTATAACATAGAGTCGAATTCAGATAAGTGTTACCCCGCAGATGCGTCAAATTTTGATATTTTGTCACCATTAGCAATATCAGAATGTGATGCAGTTGCTTGGCCTTGTATTCACATTGTTGGAAATATATTGAGAGATGGATTTTCTTCAAATAAAAGTCAAGAGTCCCTTGTGAATATTTCTTCAACACTGATCATTAAATCAAAAGATGATTTATCTGACATCTCTTTTATTTTTTCAGAACCACATTTTCTTTTTATTTGCTCAGAGTTCATTCTTGAGACATCAATTCTAACCATGTTTCACTCATCTATGGATGCAATGCTAGTTCTGAATCCTCAAAGAAGAAAAATTCCGATTGCCCTAATATCATTGGGGTTAAATTCCCCATACTTAACATTTAACAATAAGAACTCAATTCTTAACAATTCTGGATTCCTAGTCAACTCTGTTAATATTAGCTATTCCTCAGGACCATCTAATTCAAACAATACAAATGGCCAATCGACAGGAGATTCTACAATGATGCAAGCTTCTCCATTTAGAAGGCTGATTCCCACAGATATAACTGCTCAAAACAGTAACTTGTCCATTTCTTCAAGAAAAAGATATAGGAAATCTTCATTTGACGCAGGCTATTTGCATAATATACAAAGTCAACAATCTAGCTTTGCAATTCGGTTTGACACCTTGCTCAATTTATTAACATGTAATAACTCACAGTATGAAGAAACATCAAATACCGCAATTCAGGGTGATCGAAATATCTCCAATGATTTAAAATATACAGAATTTAAAAACAAAATGAAACATGATACACATATTCAGCAATCAAGCACATGCTATAATGTTCCACTAGGAATAAATAATAGTATACTCCGACTACATAACACAATTTTTTCCACATTTCTCCCTTTAATTGACAGGTATCTTGAGCTTTCAATTTCGTCACAAGGAGCAAGTATTAACCTTCAAAATAATGAACAAGAGAAAAAAAAAACGAGGAATGAGCAACTAAAATCAATAAGGAATGAGTTGATTCACTATATTAATTCCATCTCTTTATCGGGTAACAACTACTCGGACACATTAACTATAAAATTTATAAGACTTATTTCAACTTCATTGTTTTTTACAGGGGTCAAGCCAATAATCAAACAAGAGTCAACTAATAATCCACTAATTCGATGTAATATTTATGGATTATCATACTGTCACTCGCATTGTTCTCATGTTAAAGATAATTTAACTGTCCATTCATTAATTAGCCAAATGGTAACTCCTTCACTTCCATCTTGTATTAATTTATCAATAAGGTTACTGGAAACAACATTTTCAACCGACTGGATAAATAAAATATTTCTTAAATCAATATTTGGACTTTTACACACATATCCACGGGTTTATAACCGGTATGATAGTAAACACATAAAAGGAGAATCCAAAGAATACAGAGAAATTACTGGTTCTACTATCGGAATGAATTCACTACTCGCATCTATACCGAATGATATTATTCATGGTTTGTTATTAAGAGTAATTTTTCCCAGCACCAAAGACCCATCGATTTCAAGTACTGAGATCAACACCGTACATGAAATCATTAATGATGCTGAGATCTGTTCTATTATTGATTCTAAAACTAAGAAACTCTTTGTTGAAAGGTTCTGGCAGCGCAACCCCTTTTATTTTAATATAAATTTTTTACAGAATGAAAACGGTAGCCCCGGATTGATAAGTTGTCAAAAAATTCAATTTAAAGATTTACTTCATCACATTCAAGGAAAACTTGGCACGGTGAACACATTATTTTTAGGAATAGAGATCCCATACAAAATAATGCTCTGGGAGCACCATTTTATTAATTCTAACGATGGCTATTTATTATTCCAAAAGTGGTATTCATACTTCATAAGTACGTGCAAAAATCATGACAGAGATAGTCAATACTACAGTAGGATTTTATCATTGAACAAGCTACTCCAGAATTTTATATATGAAGGCAATCATTAAAGAATTATTGTTTTAGTGAACTAATTGTAAGAATTGTAGTCAAGTAATCAGATGGCTATGTAGGTATGGCACCACCTTTAGAAATGTAAAAAATTAACTGATCATCAACTCTCATTTGAACTGGGCTATATCTATCATGTTGAAGCCCCTTTCTTTTCAGCGCAGATATAATTGCACATCCCTTTGGTACAACTGATATGTCAACTCCAAAGTGATCTTTAGAATTCGCCAAATATCCTGAAAATACAGCCTTATATGTAATTTTGCATGTAATTATATCCGTTCCCGCATATTCTATTGAAATTATTTTCAGTTGTGGTAGTAAATCTGGAATATTGAAAAATTCATTAATCTCGCCATCTTCACTATTATAAAATCTCCAATCCATCTCGGCTGTGTAAACGTCTTCAATTTCACACTTTTCCGGATTTATTACTTCAAAACATAGCGGCAGGAAATTAATTGATTTTACATCAACAATCCCAAATGAATTACTCAAATTTATCGCGATCTCAACGCGATCTCCAACATTTACATTTGATTTAGTTGTAGTCTGTGCGACAGCAACCTCTTCGCAATGGCATCTAGACATATCCTTATGCGCCCATTGTGTCATTTTGCTTCCCATTTTGTTTGTCTCAAATTTGAAGCAAGAAACGAATTGAACATCATCTGTGTGAGATGATAATTTAGAAGAGTATTTAGTTAATGGTTGGATGATTGGAGTAATTGTGTTTTTCTGAGATAATGATTTCTCTTTCTCAAAGCCAGTTCTAATTTGGGAAGTGCCTTTATATTTGAAGCTGTAGGATAGACATGTTGTTTTATTCATACAGCTTTTTAGTACTTTGGCGTATAGAACTCTATCTATGCGTACACTACCACCTACAGTTAAAACAGGTTGTATAGTTACTGTTGAATATTCCAAATCTAAGTATTTCCCATAGCTTTCTTTAAATTGATGATCGATTGGTATACAATATTTGTTGTTAATATATTCGGATAAAGTAAGAAACCAATGTGGGCAAACCAAGAAACATGAAAGCAAGCTCTCATCCAAAATATATGGCAGGAATATATCGATGATACCCGGACTTAAAAATGGCTTATGATTGTTTTTGTTCCCAAAAATGATAAATTGCCTACTTCTTATACGAATTTTGTTCGGTACTTTGGTCGTGTTCTTTCCATGTATGTATACTGATCTGTGAATGGAATGTGTACCAATATCAATCCTTGATACCTCCGAACTTTCGGTCGACTCCTTTCTTTCTAGTTTAAGTAAAACTTCATTGTTTGAGTTATTCTTCGCTTCCTTGTTGGGTGCATCAACATGAAAGCAAACTTTATTAGCATCCATCTCTTGCTCTGCTTTTTTTTCTGCAAGATCTAATGTTTCAAAAATAAAATCTTGTCCATAAAGATGGTCTTGGTTTTCATTTAATTCCGATTTTTGTTCTGAATTTGAAAGGAAGTAAATGATTCCATTTGTTTTTATAATTCTTTCCGAGATCCTAGAAAGAATGTTGGATATTGAATCTTCATTCTCTGGGGTGGATATACAATTTAGAGAGGCTGTTCTAGATGATAGACCGCTACTTAGATCAAAATTAGAAAATGACCTTTTCTGTAGAGAACCGGAGTTTGAATGATCTATCAATGATATTAGTTGTTCTTCATTGTCGAATGCCAGTGTATTGCCCATATCTTAGCTATTTTCATTACTTAATATGAGTGACTAAATATATTTCAATAGAATTGGAGCTATTAATCTTTGCATTCTTATATTTTTGAAATTGAAAGCAAAATAGCAATGCCTTGAGGCGGCATATGTGGGGTGCTAATTTTAAAGTATTTTTTTGCTAATCAAGTGCCACTTCCATATGTAGCGAATGTTTGTACTTTTTAATTTTAGACATGTTTGTCATCTATGCACAGTGGTTACTCTGGCATGAGTTTTAAAGTTAAGTCTGGAAAATAGGTGTGTCAAACTACTCAGCCAAAATAGCTCACTCTGGATAAATATATGTAGAATAAAGATTTTTTTTTCATAGCGCCGAAGTTCTGTTAATTAACACTTAGCAATAATAACGAGACAAATATTTTAAGTAATTCGTTTTTGTTGAATATTTTAAAGGATGAATGTGAACGATTCGAACAATTTAAGGGCTGGGAAAAATGAATTAGGTGGCATTAATCCAATATATGCTAAACAGGAAATAAGCCAAAATGAAGATCAAAAAAGAATTGAAGAACAGAGAAGAGGCGCATTGAGAGCAATACTTGAAAATAGTGCGGCTGAAAGGTTAAGTAGAATTGCATTGGTTAAACCTGACAAAGTAGTACAGATTGAAGATTATATATTGAGAACAGCACGGAGTCATGGGTTCTCTCCATATAGAAAGATACAGGAGGACGAACTTATTAGCATGATCTCAATGATGAACGATAAGTTGGAGAATACCAGCTCCAAAATAAAAATTTGTAGAAGAGGGATTTTTGATGATGATGAAGATGATGAACTACTTCTATAATAGTTCTCCGTGTTTAGGCGTTACAGAAACAGATTATAAGTAAATTGTAATTATTTCTTTTTCGGAGTATTGGATATACCACAAAACAGGGCATTCGCCTCTTTTTGTTTAAATGAAAAGTTTATACAATTTTTTTCTTCATAGATGTGTGTATTGTTTAGGTTATTGACCTTTTTAGTTACCTGACCACTTTCCTTATTTCTTAGCTTTTCGTGTTTTACAAAGCCCTCTGGGCACCACATTTTTGTGAGATACTCACCATCACGGAGAATATTATTAATTTGATCAGCCTGGAATGTACAATTAATATCTTCGACGATTGGTTCCTTTATCTTGGGGTATTTTTCAATGTTTTCGACCACGGAGTTAATAAGACAATTAGTTTTATCATGTTTATTAAGCTCCATACTAGTCTTGTGGTATAATTCAAATTCTGTTTCTATTCCAACATCAGAAGATATTTCAATGAGGTCCGTCTCATTCTCAAAAATCTCAATATTATTTAATTCCTGATTAAAATGGGTTTCAGCAGTAATATATGGATTTGTGCGTTCCTCTCTTTTATGTTCACTGGAGAGCTTATGTTCAGAGACAATTTCATCAAGAAATGAGAGTTTTCTATCAACATATATTTCCTCACAAGAAGCATCAAAAGGTAAAATGTAACTTAAAAATTCAATATATTTCATTTCTGTAGACTTTGTTGAGTTGGTGTTCATTTCATCACTCAGCCGAATTATTGAAATAAATTCCTTAACTCTTTGATAAATCATATTAAATGGAATCGAACATGAGTCAGTAAATGTTTGATTATAAATTTCATTCATTTTATCCAAAAAGGAAATATAATCCACATTAGATTCAATTTCCACAGCTTCAAAGAGATTTTCAGAGCCGATAGGCCTTTTATAAGATGTTAGTGTGTACGAGTAGCATTTCAAAAGCGCAAAAACAATCATTGAAATGGTTTCAGGTTTCGTGTTATTCATCATTGTAATATTGTGATTTACAAAAGAATCCTTAATTCTTTTAATATTACTTTGGCAGGCAAATACGTTAGCCTTCAATGTTTGAAACACTTTATATAGCAGGGCCGTTACTTTATAGAATACCTTAGGTGTATTAGTCTCACAAGAATTTTCTACACATGATCCATATTCACCAACAACCCAAATTCCCAAGTTATACAAAATCTCCGGTAATAGATCTATTTTCTCTTCCAAGTGTTTTGAACACAGATATGATGCATATATTCTAAATTCGTTATCCGCAACTTCATTACCGGTTGGTCCCTCTGCTATGATTTGTGCAATATTATTAACTTTTTCCACTCCAACAAATTCCCCGGATAATTCAAATAGGCTAAACATTGTATTCAGATACCAATTATAGCTTGGAGCAAATTTCTCACTCAATAGAAGAATATTTTTCACAAGTTCTTCACAGAAATGACTATCTGTTGAGCTTCTTAAGTGTGTAATAAGTTTAGAAATTATTACTTTGATATTCTGTGGATTCGACATATTACACAACAATTCAAGGGTACATCTGCGAATTGTTTCATCTTTATCCTCCAGGCAGTCAACTACCACAATTTGATGTGGAATTGCATATGACGGATCAATTACTGAGATTTTTGAGAGGCATTTAATACCTATATATTTGAGGTAGCTTATATCAGAATTTATGAATTTAGAAATTAATTCCTCAACAATTCCCAATAACTCATTATTTGGACGAATTGATGCAATCGTCCTAATGCAGGACTCCAGAATTGCGTATGAAATATTGGTTGTATTACTTGTAGAATTTGAATTAGTTGAGTAAACGATTGGTTTTCCATGATATGATGACATAGATATGATATTTTCAATTTTCTTAATGGAATTGTACAATATTTCGTAGATTTGGTTGATATTATTTTCCAAGGAGACAATTTTAGAAAGGGTTTGTAAAATATTAATTTGTGTCCATGGCGCAGATATAAAGTAATAATCATATTCTTTAGGAACGCTGTTGTCCAATATCTGTTTCATTGTTGTTAATATGTGAGGTACTAACGGAATGCATTGTCTTGGGTTAAAGGAACTCACCTTATCTACCAAGTATAACACCGAATTCCTCACAGAAATGTCCGGGTCACATAGTCCATTAACAAGTATATCAGGATTCTCTTCAAATATTGTCGGTTTTATTTCCAATGCGTTCAGAAGCGCTAAATATGCCCTTCTCCTTATTGCTGGCGTTTGGTGAGATAGTAAAACGATTAGTGTATCCTCTATTGAAGAAAATATTTCAGAGTTCAATAAATATGGCAGGCTTGATAGTGCAGATGCTACATCAAGTTGATTTCTACTTTTCATATCTCTCTGCAATGTATTTACCAGTAGGACTAAAAACTCGTGATTATTATTTAAAAACACACAGCATGCCAAATATCCAATCCTTTTCACGAGGGCATTTCTATCGTTAGTCATCTTAATTGCATGAATATATGCGAATGAGGCATCATATCCTAGCATTTCAATATACATCGCCCTAATCATATATTCGCGTAGCTTATTTGAAGATAGCGGATGCTGCAACATCTTTGTCTTCAATAGTGACGATTCACTGATTATTATATTATCCTCTTCATGCTTAGACCGGCACTCTCCTATTGATTTAACGAGGTCAAATAATTGACGAGATGAAAATGAATCAATATATTGCATCCTAGTAGCCGCACGATCTTCATAAATTTATCGGTGGTTAAATTTGAAATTTATTTCCTCAACTTTATTGATTGTGTATTTTTATTTATATTCGATCTCAAGTATCACTGAGTGAAATAAACTTAAATATATCTAATGATAAATATCAGAATTATTATGATTATTGAACAATATGAAAACTTTTTGCACGAAACAAAAATCGTTATCACTGGCGCCAAACCCCCACAACATGCGAAGTTTACTAGTATGAAGGTTAAATTACGAATTGTTGATAAAATGAAAATTATTGTTAATATGTATATTTTGTATTTTATTGAACATTGATATTATTCAAAAAGTATTAAGCTAACTACCCATAGCTTTCGAGCTCAAACAGTAATTACTTAGCCCGTAAATAGCATTTTATCCCAGCGCTTGGGGTAAAAAAAGGCTAAAAATGTATATTGAAGAGATAATTCTTGATGGATTTAAGTCCTATCAGAAGAGAACAGTTGTAGGTAAATTCCACCCTAAATTCAATGCAATAACAGGTCTAAATGGAAGCGGAAAATCCAATATTTTGGATTCCATTTGTTTTGTGCTTGGAATAACCAACCTATCCCAAATACGTATTAACAAACTTGAGGAACTTGTTTATAAATCAGGTCAAGCAGGAATTAACAAGGCTTCAGTTTCTATTATCTTTAATAATGTGGATAAGTCCAGCTCTTCACCATTATATAAGGATCTTGACAAAATCACAGTTACTAGGCAGATTGCAACAGGGGGCAGAAATAGATATTTACTAAATGGAAGCGTTGTTAAGCCTGTTGAAATAACCAACTTCTTTCATTCAGTTCAATTAAATGTAAACAACTCACATTTCCTAATTATGCAGGGAAAAATTACAAAAGTTGTCAACATGAAACCCAAAGAACTGTTATCTATGGTAGAAGAAGCTGCTGGGACAAGAATGTACGAGACAAAGAAGCAACAAAGCCTAAAACTAATTGAAAAAAAGGACAAAAAACTTGAGGAAATAAATCGAATGCTAGAAGAAGATATAATACCAAAGCTGCAGCGGCTAAAAAAAGAGAGGTCAGATTATCTGAAGTGGAGTAGTATAAATGAAGAGATAGAATTTTTTGAACGCATTTGCACTCTACATAATTATAATCGGTTGTCATTAGATATATCAGACATTGAGGGTAAACTTGGTTGTTCCGAGTCAGCATTAGACGAGATTGAGAAGGAAATAACTGCAAGTAGGGAAATGATTATTAGTTTAAAAAATTCCGTGGAGGAAGAAGAAAACAAACTCTCATCCGAATGGTCGGCCCCACTAAAGTCCTGTAAAGATAACATTTCTGATGTAGAATCTAAAGTTAGACTGACTCAGGTCCAGCTTAACGAATTAAACATTGACCTAAACGACGAAGAGAACGCTCTTGCTGATCAAAAAAACCAGAAGAAATCAATTGAAGAAAAGCTCAATTCTCAAATCATCAACTCTAATCTAGAAGATTCAAAAGAGAAATCAGAGGAGTTTTTCAAGGTAGAACGGCGGATTAATGAAATGAAAGAGAAGCTAGAGACAAATAAAAAGTTCCTACAGGGGATCAGAGCAGGTTTAGACCTAAGTTTATGCAATTCTGAACAAAAATCATTAAGACAATCGCTATATGATACTGAAAAAGAACTTGCCAATGTATCTGTTGAAGAAAAGAAGATTAAAATGAGAATAGAGGAATTTGAGAATAAGATTAAGCCATTGAATGATAAAGTAAATAAGACAAGTATATCTAGTAAAAGCAAACCAATGACCCCAAATGAAGAATACAAATACCTGAGTGAACAAGTCAAACTACTAGAGAACGAAGTTATTAATTTGAAAGAAGATGCAGAATTATGTGAAAAGTATAATCTTGAAAAAAGAAAGATAAAAATAGACAACGACTCTTTAGAGATACAGCTACAGCCCATTGAAATGTTTATTCGTACTCGACAATGCATCTACAATTTCGGTGCCCACAAAGAGCTCGCGGTCCAGGCCCACATAAATGAGGTTGATACTTTACTAGATTCTTCGAAAGCTCTAAAAACAAAAGTTAAGGGATCCGTATTTGAATTGATTGATTTGATTGATCCCAAGTATACTAATGCATTGGAAATGACAGCTGGAGGTAGACTATATAATGTGGTTGTCGAAAACCATGAAGTTGGGAAAAAACTATTAAATAGCGGATTAATAAAGAAAAGGATAACAATTATACCACTGGATAAAATATTAGATCCTTCAATTTCAAAAAAAAAAATTGATTTTGCTAAAGGCTTGGCTAAATCTAATAATATAGACGACAAGTGTGTCGTACATGCAGTGGATGTATTGAAGTTCGATAAAGAATTAAGTCCTGCGATTAAATATTGTTTTGGTCACACTATTATATGTGAGGACGAAAACATCGCTAAAATGATAACGTTCAATCCTGAAATATCGACTAGAACTGTAACACTTCATGGTGATATATATGATCCAAGTGGGACTTTATCAGGTGGTTCTGCTCCTTGTAATCAAACAAGTATCCTATCTACATATAAACATTATAACGAGGTAAGGCTAAAAATATTACATAATAACAGAAGAATTGAAGAAATAAATGAGGCCCTCTCATTAGGCCTAAGCAAGGCTGCGGATGCGTATAGGCATTCTCAAGTGCAATTGGATATAAATAAGCACCAACTTAAGCTTTTGGAGGAACGTATATCCAGATTGAAGGAAGATTCATTGGAATCAAAACTTGAAAAATATTCTAACGAATTGAACAGATTAAAGAGCGAATATGAAAATCTGTTAAACAAAGAAAAGTGTTTGAAAGAAAATAAACTACGCCTAGAAAACGAGATTAAGGTTTTTGAGGACACAAAAGAGTCTAAAGAAAAACAATTAGAGGCAGAAATAGAGAGATTAAAAAAAGAAATAAAGGAATTGTCGGCTACATACAAAAATTTAGAAATAATAACTTCTACTACAAGGATAGAGCAAAGAGCATTGAGGACTGAGCTAGATCAAGTATTAGACTCTATTGTCAGTAAGACAAAAAATATCAGTGAAATAAAACTGAGAATTGAGAACCAAAACTCCATTTTAAAAGATCTTCAAACTGAACTCCATGAAAGTAAATCCTCATTAATGAAATTACAACAGGAAATCGAGTTAAGTAATGAAACAATAAAAGAAAATAAATCAGAAATTAAAAAGGCTGAAAGGCTACTTTCAAGAAAACAGTTAGAAAACTCCAAAGTTATTCATGAAATTAAAACATTGAAGACGGAATTAACACAAAAAAATAAAATTAAAGACTCCATGGCCAGAAAACATGAATGGTTATTGGACCAAAATCTTACAAACAAGTTTGATTTGGAATCTAACCCATATAAAGTATGTATGGAAAAGTTAGAGGAACTTCAGCGTGAAAAGCTGGTTCTATCAAAGAATGTAAATAGAAGAATACTGAACTTGTATGAAAGAGTTAACTCTGAATGCAACGAGTTAATAAATAAAAGAGATATTGTAATCAAGGATAAGGACAAAATTGAAGACGTTATTAATGACCTGGATCAAAAAAAGAAGCAAGCTTTAGAGAATACTTGGAAAACTGTGAACTCTTCATTTAAATCCATTTTTAGTGCATTATTGCCAAATTCCACTGCTGAGCTAGTGCCTTATCTAAATCCCGAGACAAATGTTGAAAGTTTTTACGAGGGACTAGAGTTTAAAGTTGGCTTCGGAGGTATTTGGAAGAAATCATTAAGTGAGCTGAGCGGTGGACAAAGGTCATTACTTGCACTTTCGTTGATTTTATCTATGCTTAGGTTCAAACCTGCACCAGTGTACATTTTGGATGAAATAGACTCTGCACTTGATCTTGGGCATACTCAAAATATAGGAAAGATGATTAAACACCACTTTCCGAACTCTCAATTCATTATTGTCTCACTTAAGGAAGGAATGTTTGACAAGGCTGACGTATTGTTTAAGACTGAGCTAATCCATGGGGTTTCAACTGTAAGCAGAATTGAGAACTGTTCAGCCGATGACGAGTGCAATAAAAAACTAGAAAATCATAGAGAAATATTTAACAATTATAAGGTTCGCAGAAGGAACAAATAAATTGTGGATACGTTACAAATATTTCAATTGAAATCTAATATTCATTTAGAGATGATATTTAGCCGCGCTTGAAATGACTAATGTTCAATATATCCATCAAACTCCCTGTTAAAAAGCCTAAAAATAGTAATTAGATGAGTTGTAGTGTTATTGAAGTGAATGCAAACTTTAATTATATTTCACATGTTTTTTCTCGTCTAAATGTGTATTCATGTCCTTTTAATTTTTGCGTGTTTCGTTGCAATAAGAGGGAGAGTAATAGAAATACCTATATATGGGGATGTATTTAATCATGGCTATTATTACATCAAAGTGAGCGTGGGGCGGCCAGTTAAGCAACTACAAACACTCATTATTGATACTGGAAGCTCATTTACTGGTTTTACATGTAAAGAATGTCTTGATTGCGGAGAGCACGAATTCAAACCATTTGATATTGATTTGTCTGAAAGTAGTCATGTTATGAAATGTAAAAACAGCACGTATATAAATAATAAGAACGATAAAATAAATAACTATAATGGAGTCGCGAATATTCGTGATTTGAAGCACCATTTTAGCTACATTGAAAACAAATGTGTTTATGACATAATGTACTCCGAGGGAAGTCATATATTTGGATATTTCTTTGAGGACTTCGTTGAATTTGAAATAGAACAATCTTATTTAGAAAGTGAACCGGAGATGATTAATAGGTTTGTTTTGGGATGCAATTTAATTGAAGACAAATTAATTAAATACCAAAATGCATCAGGTATATTAGGTCTTGCTAACTTTAACAAAAGTGGGATGAACAGAATAATTGACTTTTTACTTCAAAACAATGAATTAAAAGAAAGTTATAATGAAAAATTTATTTCAATTTTTTTTGGAAAAATCGGAGGGAAGTTGACTTTTAGTTCAACAAACTTAGGACAAGCTAATATTGAAGATAGTTATTCAGATGTTTATAATATAACACGTTGTGTGAATGATGAAAGATATTGTGCATACATAAACAAAATTGAAATAGACTCTGATCATATTAACGCAGATATCAAATTAAAAGAAAGCTCGTTTAAAGCTATTTTTGATACAGGGACAACAATTTCAATTTTCCCTACCAGATTATTTTACGAGATCACAAGAAAGCTGTTTAAAGTTGCTTCTAGAAGCTATCCAGCTATTTCTGGATATGATGTAAAAGATGGCCTTACATGCTGGAAATTTGAAAACGGAGCTTCAATAGAAAGTTTCCCAAATATTAAAATTATATTCGTTAATCATTACGACCAATTTACAGAATCCATAAAAATAAACTGGTCTCCTGAATCATATTTATACTTACATAAAACTCTTGGTATGGATGTTCGGGTTTATTGTTTAGGAATAACAAGCAATAATTTTTTAAGGTTAGATAAGGCTGACTTGAGTCATGTTGAGCAAAATTTTAACATGGTTGATGAAATCATTTTTGGCTCTACATTTTTTATTGATAAAAAAATTACATTTTTTCTAAATGAGCATAAGATTATGATCAGAGATTTACATTCATACACTAGAAGTATAAAATATTTTGTCCCTGGGATAATTCGACCATTCGATAACACGAGTAACTCGGTTTTCATTGTAAAAGATAGAGAGATTAATGAAGAAAATGCAATAAAAGTTCGTGAATGCAAATTCAAATATGCATTACCTGGAGTAGTATTTATGAACGATATTTATTTAAGAAATAAATGTTTTGCAGTTCTGATAATTTTTTCACCAGCTATTTTGGCAATTTTCTACTTGATCATTCAGACATGTAACATACTGTCAAAGGCATCTAAAATGAACCAAGGATACAAGAAAATCGCCTCGAATAATGAATCTGATGCGAATACACTAGAAACTCAGTATAACACGCTAGAGTTATTCCACATTAGATGAAGATTTTTTAACTTGGGTATTTTAAGGTCGATTTTATCTTAGTGTGGCATTAATGATCACAAACAGATGGGGAAGTGGCAAATTATCTGCATTATTATTAATATTGTAAGTGAAGGGTGAACCGTTAATTTTTACTACATAGAACATGTTTCATTTAAAAAAGCCTCCACTTATAAAGGTTAACATTTTACACCCCACCAATACGCGCAACAAGTTGTTGCAATATATTTTGACAATTAGCTGATGGAATGTAACTATTAAGAAAGAAAATCCCAAGTCTGTGAATTTTATAACAGTTTTGGAAAGATGACAGATAAAAGGTATTATTCTAATCAAAATCTTAATAAAAGCATTTCAAAATATGACACATTGGTCGAAACCAACAGAAGTTCTTTAAATATTGGAAGTGGAACTGTTTGTATGAATACAATTAAAATGGTGTTTTTTTCAAGTACAATTTTCTCTTTATTTTTAATATTAAGACATAGGAAAATCCTTTTAAGGTCATATGAGGAGCAAAAAATGTCAATGTTTAGTGAGACTGCATTTTATTATTCTTTTTACGAAGACATGGTGAACTCTTCAGATAAAATATATAATATAATACATAAGATGATATTAGATGATCGAACAGAATATCCAGATGTAATTAACTCGATTTCAAGGTTTAATATTTACCAGGAGATAATACTAGGAATTCTATATAGAGTATTCAAAACGTTTGATAATAGAGTTAAAGCAGTGGCCCAATTAGTTTATTCTTTCAAATATTCTGGAAACCTATTAAGAGACGCTTTAGGATATTACATTTATGGAGACGAAAACATAATATTGTCCACTCCATTCAATTTTTACTATTTCTGTGTTAATCTAATACTTGGATTTGGAATGGGAATCTTATGTGGAACATGTACTTATATAACGGGTGGTTCATACATTAGTGGATTTACTTGTATGGGATTTTTATTTGGAAATTTCAGATTAAGGTTATTGTCTAGGATCTCAAGCCTACCGTTAAGAGAGAACTTTGCTCTTCCTTTTATTTGGGTGAATAACATGATAGTAATTTCAATAATCAGGAGCACATCAAACAAAAATTTAAAGAAAAAGTGGATTTTTCTTTATTTAAGTTCTTTATTACTTCTGGAATTTTGGCAGTTTTCAGTATTTGTAGTCTCTACTCAGTTGATATCAGTTTATATTTTATTCTTACTTGGATATGAATTTGAGAGATTTAATACAATCATCAGAACGCTCATTCTTGTCAATATGGCAGCTTTATTTACATCATATTTATTACACTTTATGAACTATTATATTTTGCTAACGCCCCTCTCCCTGGTCGGAATTTCAATCCTGACTTCCATTATACTTGGCGACATTTTTTTCATGGGTACAAGAAAAGCAAAAAATTCACTTAAGTACTCATTATTATCTGGTACAATTTCCTTAGCAATTTTTCTTGTTTTAAAACTAGTTCTAAGTCCAATTTCAAATCATGATACACACGTTTTTGACATGCTCAAAGCTACTATTTTTGGCAAGGAGTATGATAACTTCGATACAATGATTTACAAAATGGGTGGTTCTGAGTTTTCTTTTATTACTAAGGAACAGATTGATATGATTTACGTCTCTGGTGTTTTTTTTATTTTTATTCCAGGAACTTTGCTCATCTTATTTTCAAGTATCATTGATCTAGTGAATACAAAGATTGTCAATCATTTAGAATTTTGTGAGAATATCAATTTGGTGAGTTCAAAACATATCTTAAACGATGGTTCCCAAACAGACGAAGTTTTATCGGATTCTTCGTTCGATTCATCTATCAGTTCTACGTATACATCTAATTCAACATTGACTTCAAATCAAGACTGTAGGAGTTGCTCAGAACATTTATATAATGGTTTCTTAAAAGATTTAAAAACAAATAAAAGCTGTTTTGAAAGTAAAGACTCAATCAGAAAATTATATCACTCATGTCATGAAAGTCAAGATTCTGCAGTTTCATTTCTTAATATTCAGACTATATTTTTTTGTTTACTTGCAATAATGATTTCAAGGCTAAGGGTATTGGCTTTACCATATATTGCAGTTGTTTCCAGCTTGTTTTCATCGTGTAACTACTTAAGATTTATATTTAATTATTATTGGGGATTTGTTCTAAAGATACTTCGTATTAATTATATCCAGAATAGTACAAGTAACTCAAGAAAAAATAATAAATTGGTTGCTTCTATCTGCTTAATCATTTCTCTATCTATTCTTTCTATATCTGTTTTAAATTTTCCGTTGAACGAAATAAAATCAGGATACATGCCAGAAAATAATGCATCGTCATCTAAGTCTAGGTTGATTGGGTGGGTTAATTCAAATTTACCTGATAATACACCAATTCTATCAGATATGGTAGTCAGTGCAACACTGCGGTTAACTACAAAAGCGAGGATAATTACCCATCCTCAATATGAACATATAAAAATCAGAAAGAGAACCCAATTTATGTATTCCATTTCAGCATGCATATCTATTAAAGAGTTATATGAGACTATGGAATCTCAATATAAAGCAGAATATTTGCTCTTGAGCATTTATCGTTGCGCAGCTCCTAGGGATAAAAATGCAATTACTGTGGTTCATGTAACCGAGTTCCTTGACAATATTAATCACAGATGTAATAACCAAGAAAGTATTTTCCAAAGAACATGCTGGAGAATTCAATTAGATAATCATTCTAGATACTTTGATATTGTCTATAGGAATGCACACTATACATTGTACAAAAGAAAAAGTTATCAGGATTTGGGAATAGTTCATGCTGGTGTTATTTTTGATAAAACAAATTCGAACAACTATTCCCAATTTCCATTCAGAAGGAGACTACTGGATTGGAATGAATCATGGAAGCCATGGATTGTTGGAAATTGTATTTTGAATGACGCTTTTTGCTCACAAAATATAGTGGATTATGCCAGAATAATAATTGACATATACAATATTATTGATGTTTCAAAATTACTTTACGAAAAAGCAATTTCAATTTATCCAAACAATAGTTATGTAATGTTTAATTACGCAGAGTTTTTGGATTATGATTTAGGGGGGAAACCTAAGCTTATTTCAGAAAAATATAGTAGGTCTATTGAGCTTTATAGAAAAGAGAACTCTGAGTATGAATATTCGAAGTTGATGAAAGAAAGTGACATTATCTTTCCTAGAGTTAATCTAGGCTTAGGTTTAAAAATGATTTTGGGATTTATATTATTCACAGAGCAAATGAGTGGTAGGTCAGAATTTTTGATGATCAAGTCAATTGAGTTAATTCTAGAAAATGAATTAATAAAATTAATTTCATCGGGATTTGAGTTTACGGGTCTTCTGCCGACGATTAGATACCTATATATGCACAAGATAGTCGATGTGAATTTTGATTTGTGCTTGGTGGGTCTTGCTTACAATACTTGCATGATATCTTCATATCTAAAATCTATAGAATCAGAAAGCATTAAATTCGAGTCAATACAGGAAAAATATCCCTTCTGGCTAATACGCACGGTTTACAACAGGTTATGGGCATTTTCTAAAGTGTTAGATCCTAATAATGCATGCATAGTTAAGTACTGGAGTTTATTCCATAACAGAGAGAAAGACAGCACAGATTTTTTGTATAGCTTCTTCTTTGAGTAATAGATACACTAAAGTTTTATTCAAATTAGAGAATTTCCTCAATATCCTTAATTACAAACTTTATTAAATCGTATGTTTGATCATTCTGACCATAAACTTCCAAAATTACGGATTCAACGTGAGATATATATTTTTTTATTATACTCGGTTCTTCGTCTAAGTAGCTTACGATATCTTTCAAGTGTTTTGTTTGTTTCTTTTTGGATGAAAGAAGTATAAGCTTTAATAGATTTAGAACAATTAATATCACTTTATCTGATTGACTTGATCCATAATCCAAATTTTTAAATTCTGATAAAAATGATGATGAAAAAGTAATAATTTTACCTAAATCCGCTTTATGCATGGATATCCGATTTCTATCTTGATTACATATATCCTTCCATAATATCCCTTTAATATTATTTAAAACCCCGACAATCACTTGAGTAGAGTTTATTATCTTTTTGGAAAAAAGTTTTTTTTGTGATTCGATCAAGTTAAAATAGATATTAAACATCACAGAATAAGGGTAGCAATCGTTCAATATAGTCGTAAATTTCTCAAAGATGTTCGAGTATAAATTAATGCATGTTCTAGATTTTGAATTTGCAATACTCGAAAAATTACTTAACATTTGTTTTGGCTCACATCTGGTGAGTGAATACATAATTTGTTTAATTAAAATGTTTTGATGCCAACTTAATCCATATATAGTGCTGAACAAATTTGGAACGGTTCTTTTACATATTAACATATCTTGGACGCTATTCTCTAGTATAAAGTACGCCTTTTCTTGTAGTCTAGCATTTATTAGTGTATAATATATCATACTTAATTCAAAATCATTGGATATCTTTTTTGGTTTAAAAGAATTAAAGTACGAAAGTAAAGGATCGTGAAATCCCAATATTGTACAGTCTAATTCATAACCAATTTTATTAACATCACTGTATATCAGAAATATTGTAATTGCTCTGTAAATGATGTTCAGTTTTAATGTAAGTGAAATTATACTTTTAGGGTATATATAATTGACTTCTATAGGGTACATATTCTCCAATATACTAAAAAGTGCATATGCATAACATGCGATAGTCAGTGATGTAACGTCCAAATCCCCAGTTTGCGTCTCCACATCAGCGATACAGATTGGAATATTATTTAGAGTATCAACTACTGCATATGGCGATATGCGACTAATGTAGTAGCATAGCTTGTAAATGATCCCTGACCATATTTTGTTATTGTTATGAATTAAATGAATATCTTGATTTGATGTGTCAGATGAAACTATATTAATAATTGAATGGAGTGGATTAGATTTTGAAGAGTACGATAAAAAGGTATTTGGGGTCCTTTCACTGCCAAATATTTCAAAATCACCAGATACTTGAATATCATGTATATCAATAACTATCAAATTTTCTAAAATCTTCATTAAAAACGAGTAAATTGTATGTTGGGTAACATTTATGTTCCCATCTGATGACTCCGAATTAAATATTCCAATTTCATGACAATTGTACTCGGCATCGCACTTGCTTTCTTCCATACAGTCCAATAATAATTGTATAATATTATTCATTAGGTATTGTAAGAAAAACATCTTTGCCGTTGTGCAATACCTGAACACGGCGACATTTTGCAGATGGCAATTGCACGAGTAAAGTGAATCGCACTCTATATCGTAAACAAATTTTCTAAGCACCAGTGAACAAATTGTAGTAATAAACTGAGCTTTATTTCTCTTCATCCTGGAAATACAAACAAGGGAGCAGTATAGCCCTAAATATCTAAAAAACCTTGGGATACTTTTTTTTCCTTCTGATAGTAGTCCTGAATTAATTTCTTCATGCTTTGCTGTAATTTTTCGGTTTTTTGAAGATAAATCTGTTTTATCTGAGAATATTGGAAATGTAATGCTTCCCAATATTGCTTCAATGAAAGTTACATATCCCTCTTTGGGAGAGCATTTTTGGGCAACTTCCATAGAAAACTCAAAAAGTAACTTCCAAAATTCAGACTCAAGTTCATAACCATTTTCGTTTCCAAATGGGTTGTCCACACAGCAGTAACAGCTTTGAGGAAATTTGATAATTTTTGAACCTCTATCGTATATAATTGAGAGAATATCTGTTGAAATATAATTTATATGATTCTCAACTTTCTGCTTTATTCTAAAGTGTTGTAACATGTGACTACATAATTTAGTCAGCTTAGTGATAGTAAGACTATAATTATCATCTTCGGAGTCCAGCCAATCAAGTACTTCTATAAAAATTGGCAAAGTGTCATCTAATTTTCTCTTGCTTAGCAGATAACTTTCAAGCAATTCTGGAAACTGAGTCATAAAAAACAAGAATCTTATGAAACAAAAAATCACAATTTTTTTCCCTATGGGTCAAGAAAGTAAGTGGTATAGTTGGCGCATCGTATTGATTATTATTCAAATTATGCATTTTATATTTAAATGGTAATTTAAGATTTTAGAGGTTTGAAAGTAAATATGATCGACTATTCTCTGAAATTATTCTCTCATCCGAATAATTACATTCTGAATAATTTATTGCACAATTAACAAAATTCAAGCTATATCTTAATTGAAGAAGTAAAGAGGGGAATTTTTTTTTTCAGTTGTATACAAAATTTCTTCTAGTACAATAATATTTTTCTCGAAAATCAAATTACCCGCATATGATACAGAAACAAATTAGTTACCTTTATAGTAAAGCATTTCAAATGGATCACTCATTTGAGGATAATGTCAATGGTTTTGAGAGTAGGGATGTCATTTTGGGTATTGATGAGGCTGGGAGAGGCCCTGTTTTGGGCCCAATGGTATATGCATGTCTCTTTTACCCAAAGGAGAATGAGGATCTGTTAAGAAATATTAATATAGATGGTAGGCTAATGAGTTAATTCTTTAATAACATTTTAAGGTCTTGCTAGATTCCAAAAAGCTATCAGCTCACAATAGAGATAAAATTAACGATAAAATTAGAAAATTAAGCGATAAATTTGGTTGGAGAATACATGTAATGTCAGCGGAATATTTAAGTTGTGAAATGCATAGGAGGTAGGTTTATTTGTCAAATTATTTCCAAGTGCATAATTTTCGAAGAAAAAAACATAATTTGAACGAAATTTCTCATTTAGCAGCAATCAGTAAGTCTAAATGTTTTAGCAGTTCTGTTTTCATATTGTTAGATTTGATCAAACATGTAATTAGCAGTGGTGTTAATGTTACAGAGGTGTACATTGACACGGTTGGACCACCAGATTCCTATAAAAGTAAATTGTTAAGTATATTCCCAAATATCCATATTACAGTAAAACCTAAGGCGGATTCACTGTATCCTTCTGTAAGTGGCGCATCAATATTGGCAAAGGTTAAAAGAGATACGCTTCTGTCAGATTGGAGGTGTTCCAGCACTGGCATCTATAATTTCGGTGCTAATAGGACCGGTAGCTTTGAGCAGGGTAGTGGATATCCGGGAGACCCTAAAACTAAAGAGTTCTTAAGGCAGGTTTTTGATCCAGTATTTGGATTCCCAAGTATTGTTCGTTTTTCTTGGTCAACAGCAAGCGAAATCATTGATAAACGTGGGTATTCAGTAATGTGGGGGGGTGAAGAAACTACAAGTCAACAAAAAATAAAGCTATTTAGGGATAATGAATACTGTAAGTTTCTCATATTACAAATGATAAGTTTGGAAGTTAAACGGGATAACATATAATTATGATATGAAAATTTTGTTTTTTTAATTGCTGTTTTGATATATTTGCCATAGGTATTTTAAGTTGCTCAAAGTTACTTACAAACCGAAAATTAAGAAGGAAGAGAATGATTTTCAGTAGTTAATTTAAGTAAATATTATGATCAAACCAATTTTTAGAAAAGTCTTGAAAATGAGTTTCCTATAGGTATTTTTAATAGACCTTTTTTTCATTACCGTCAGAACGATTTCCTTATTGCGGGAATATTTCTTCTCAAATTTGCAGTTCATAATTTTTGTGTTTAATCACAAAAAATAGATATAATTTATTCAAAGAACATAAACGAATGCTATTTACACACAACGTTTGTACTATTCGTTGTTTTTAATACATGATTGGGTGTTGAGCAGTTGAAGTAGTGTTTATTGTTATATTACACTGAAGATATCTCGGTCAAGTACTTTTTAACAAATATCTATTATGGTCAGAAGAAGCCAAAGGTTACAGCAAATGCCTCCTGAGTGTGGTGATCTGGAGCAGGCAAGATTGGACATTAGCTATGGCATTAAATCAAATGTCTTTGTAAATGGAGTATCCAAATGTGAGGAAAATGTTAAAGTAATGGAGGGAGTGAGAAGCCGTTCAATGCGTAGAGCAGATATTAGTGAGGAAAATCGGATTATTCAAAAAACGAATGTAACATCTAACGAAGTAGTTAAGGCATCAGACGCTGATGTTGGTTCTCCTAAAAAAAAGTCCAAGACCAAATTAAAAAGTTCCATGACTTCCAAAATGAAGACTGAAAAATTAAACCAATGTATCAAGGAGCACAAAGATACTAATGATTATCAGTCATATAATGGCTTACTAATTAGCCCTGGTTTAGAACTTAATTCAATAAAAAATTTAAAAAATAATGCATCAAACACTCCAGAGGTAACTGATACTGAATTCAGCACGATATCTCAATTGGATAGTTTATTGCCACCAACAGCACCTGAATCTCAAGACAACTCTCCAATTTGTGGAGATGATACATGCTTATATGAAAAGGAATCATGTTTTACTAATGTGGCAGAACTCAGTTCGGATAATAAACTGGATACACTTTTATCCGGAGATAAGAACACAAACACTTTGACATATCAAAATTTGTTTAAGCCTGAAAACGTTTCTAATTTAAATCGACTGAGGAAGGTAAAGTTGCCAGAAAAATATGAGTATCTTATTGAGATTTTCCAAGGCCTAGAAATAGTTTTGAGGCTGCTTGAAAGAAGACAAAAGCCATTTTTTTATCCTAAGTTTATTAGGGAGCAGGTGGAGAATATCACTAAGAAAGAATTTTCACTTGAAAGTCTACTTAAAATTGCTTGGGTTTCTCCTCAGCTGATATCTTTAAAGTGGTGCAAGACCAATATAGCAGGTGTTGGTGGACAGAGTTCACCTAATAACATATTGAATGAATTTTCTGGCCAATATCAGTTAGAAGTTATACTAAATAATGGTGTTGGCAATCCAATAAATAGACTTTCACATTCAAATATCAACGAAAGGATTGACATCTTCCGGTTAATATTGGTAGATTTTGCCTTGGTTCAACAAGAAAATTATTTAATGAAAATTGTAACTAAAAATATGGAAATAACTACTAATATTTTGGAATTTAAATGTTGGTCATCTTTTTTCGATATTCAAAGCTGTGTAGATATACCCACATTAAAGTTGCCTCAAAAAAAGCAAGTGGATTATGATATATATAAGGGCGACACAGAATTTGAGAAAAGAATTAATAGCTCGAGTCTAACACCAAGAACAAGGAGCATATATAGCTTAAAACTACTCAGCAATCTATCTAATATAGATGAACAAATAGAACAAAAGCAGAGCAGAAGATCCGTTTCTGCAGACCATGCAAAAAAAGACAGTACAAAAGAAGAGTTCATAACTCCACTAAGACTCACACATTCGAAATATAAGGTTGATGAGACTAAATGTGTTAAGGAAAATGGCAAGTTTTTGTATGGAAGTTCCTCAAGCAATATAAGGGTTGCAAGTACACCAATTAGAAGCATTAGGTCATCATATATGCTATCTCGTTCAATTTCTCCTGCTATTTCCCAGAATGATAATAGAATACCCCTTAGCAATTCGAAAACTCCGAAGACAATAACGATTCGTTCAAAAAACAAAGACTTACTAACACCTTCTCAAAGGGACCTTCTTGAAAGTGTCAAAAGAAGAGAAAAAATTAAAGAAATAAGTACTATGATAAATGTCAAGGATGACGACTTCAATATAAAACTAGAGCAAATAAAGGATGAGATCTGGACAATACAGCAAATATCCTTTGTTTTTCTTAGAACAAAAAAACTAATTCCTACCACTCAGCTTCCTTTGTTGGCAAAAAGACTAACCACATATGCCAGAAATTCCCCGGTGATTGGCAGCGTGCAAGATTCTATTATTAGATTATCTAAAAAGTGGCCTGAAAACATTAAGATAGGTGATTCATCGGTAGAAAAAGGAGTAAAGCTGGTAAAGATTGACATTAATGATGACAATTTGTCTGACATAATTTTGGAATTGAATAAAGAAAAGGAGTCAATATTTATACAGAGAGAAGAGTTTAGATTGGAAACAATTTCCAAATATCAATGATATAAAGTAATCACAGTGTACATGTTCGGAATGTAGAATGCCCGACTCATTAATTTTGTTGTTTAGCCTCACAATAGGCTTATAAACCAAGTGACGAATGCGCAGCTATTCTCACCATTTTAGGTTTAGAGTGTGACTGCAAAACCTTAAGTTTTGCTTTGATAATTTCTATACGCCTTGAATTAATTTCAGACTTATTGTATAAATCCCTGTACAGTGTATAGATATATGTAGCAATTGGATCTTTGGAATGGAAGTTTTTTAAAAAGCGTCTTGACTCAGTTATTGGAGGAATGAATTGAGCCATACTTGGGTTTCCCTGATACGAGGATAGTGTATCTTCAAACATTGAAAGTCTACTTTGGACATCTTTACAGTTTTTGGAAATGCATTCCATCATTTCACCGATGTCGTTGTAGGGTACTCTTGCTCTTGAGCTCAAGGCACCTCTTGCCGCCAAGTCTTTTAAGTCGAAACCAAGTAGGTTTTCAAATCCATTGTTGTCAACATTGGCATGATCAAAACTAATATGACTCTGCTTATCATTTTTTGAATTTGATTTCTTACATTGATGGTTCAATGCATTACTAACTGCCCTAGGAATGCCTTTACCTGGAATTTCAGCAAGCCCATGAAAGTCCATCATTTCTGAGCTGTTTATCTTGGATTTTTCTGAAATGGGATAGCCATTTGTATCTCTACACGAGTATATGGAGCTTGGTGTTGGTGACTGAGGGCCTGGAATATCATCCAGAAGCGGAGCGCCTTTTTTTCTGTGAAATACTCCAAATCCATTTATATCTTTACTAACCATAATTTCTCTACTATTTAAAAACATTCTGTTTGATTCATAATTTCCGTGTATTGTGTCTTGTGTTCTTAAGGAGTCAATTTTAGATGATATGTCGTGTTCTGAAGGAACAAAAAGAGTACCATAGTAGTCAAGTAGGCCAGATTTTAAGTCAGTTATTGTAGTCCCGATGTCTGTAATGTGATCTAAGTGTGGCCATCTTTCCTCAACAGAAGAGTTATTTGGGAGCGGTGGCTTCGAGCATTCTTGAAATTTTCTAATTTGTGCCGGTGTGAGTTTACTTGTACTGATCTCTGTATTAACATTGGGATTTGAAATAGTAGAGATGGACTGTTGTATCCCTTTGATATGATCACTGATAGGAGATTCGTTTGCTTTGTTTTGTTCTCCTATCTTATTCCCTTCCTTTTTTTCCGCTTTTGTGCTGTCCATAGTTTTTGATTAAACTTAAATCAAAATTAATATTTACGTTGGCGCTGACATGTGCAGGGTGCATGTGCATTTGAATGAAAGTATCGAACATTCTTGTGGGGCTTATACTGACAATTTTAGTCAAGTTAAGAATAACTGGGTGATAAACTAAACTCAGAAAAGAATAAAATCGGATTGTGATGTGTAATTGTTAACTAATGCCATATTTTAATTTTAGCAAATAAATGTTTACTGGGAGACTTTTAGGCGCCTAATAGTTTTTTCCTCTGAACACTCATTTTAAGAAATAACGTTGATAGATATATTTTCTGAATTTATTAGATATTATGATTGGATCTATTGAATTTTGGAACAAAGAGGCGAAAGCCCCTTTGTTGAAGCGAAATGCCAGTTTGTTTTCTAGCAATTTAAATGAAATGACTTCTCATTTAAAGAGAGCAGAAAGTTGGCTAGACATTGCTTTAAATCCAAACAGTGATGTAAAGAACATGAACAAGGATAATAGGGGGATAAATAGTGAATTTTTTTTAATCCCCTTAGATCAAAATGTTGAAATTAAACTTGTTGACCATACTGACAACCCTGAAATTGATCGGATTTTTAAGTTGGATGCTGAGAGAACTTTCTCGGATGAGGAGAATAGGATGAAAATGATCACTGTCCTAAGCACAATATATCAAGAAATAAATGACTACCATCAGGGGCTGGGATTTGTTGTAGCATTTTTTTTGCTACAACTAACACCGGAGGATACTGTTCGCTTAGCACTGTCCCTTAATAGATATTACTTGCCTGGGTATTTTAAGACAGCACCCTTTAATTACGTTAGGGATGCTAAGGTTTTTGAAAAATTAGCAATGAAAAGATATCCGGATGTTGCAAAAAAGATTGAGGATTCCGCATGTGCAGAGGCCTTTTGTTCTAAGTGGTTTGTTGGCTTAAACGTACATGTATTGCCATTCCCTTCCTTATGCAAATTTTTCGAAATCTTGTTTGAAAAGGGAAATCTATTTTTATTTCAATTTGGATTGTCAATTGTCGATATATGTAGAGATGATATTTTGAATGCAAAGGATGCTTCACAAGTCCTTGCCATTCTGCGGCTGGATGAGAAAATATACCATGACCTTTTAGAACACAAGGATTTCTTGGGTAAAGAGGAAGAAAGACCGGGAAGCTTTTTCCTACATATAGTGGAGAACGCTCTTGATATTGATGTCACGCAGGATGAAATTGAGCACTTGAGGGATATTGTAATAGAGGAAATGAGAGAGCAAGAGGAAAAAAGAAGACAGATAGAGTTACAAATGAATTTTGACGACGATGAAATAGTATTTTCTGATGAAGAATAAGTTAATTGTTAGCTGTATAGTTAATCTAAAATGCATTCCTAATATAATTAAAAAGTGATCCATAAATTATCCCATCAATAGTCGTAGTTTTCGTACCCCCAGTCATTTGTGTCATTACCGTTTATATATTGACTGTTTGCATCATTCCTGTGATCATCCATGTAGAAATCATCGCGGTAGACGTTCTGTCCCTGAAACTTATTGCTCTGATTGATTGATTGAAGTTGATCTAGAACCTTTCCCCAAAACTCGCTTTCAATATTTGAAGATCGGGATTGTCTGATTATAAATTCTTGTATAGTATTATTAAATATATTGTTTTTTTCTGAGAAAAAATGTGGCATTTCATGTATGATTAGGACAACTCTACCGGCAGAAAGAAGAGTTCTTAGAGCGGATTGGTCTTCTCTATATCTTTCCAGTTTGGAAAGGTTGGAGTCTGACGTAAATGACCCTTCACGTGTTTTTGAAGAGAATAGTGAGAAGCCGTTAACAAGACCTTTGGCAGCTGAGCTCACCACACTCGTTATTGAGTTGTTTAAATTTGAATTAGTAAGTGAGTTGGATTTGAAGTCACTTACATAAACTTCATCAGAACACTGGGTGGCTGATCCGTTTGCATTTAGTAAGCACTGCATTTTTTCCAAGGTCTGAACTGCCTCCAGCATACATTCTGTATCATTCATCTCTCTTGCAATGATACTATAAAGCATGTCATAGTGCTTTTGAATAGAATTTGAGTTTATTGTGTAAAAGTTTTGAAAAATGGAGGACAAGTCAAATCTAGATCCATTGTTTGTACTCCGCGAGATATTGTGGAAAAACGCTGGGATCTCTTTTAAGGATGAATGTGCACGATTGTAAGATGTTGTAATAGCATTCAAATGTTCGCTTAATTGCTCAAGCTGAATAAGATGTGTCTCTAGGCGATTTGAAAACTCAGAAATAGGACTAATATCCACTGTTGGGACAGAAAAGCGATTAGATGGCTTCCCCGGCCTGTTGTTTGAGTCGTCTGCAGACAAAACACTGTCGAAACTACTGAAATATTGTGTGACAATATCAAATAGTGGACGATTTGTCTCTTCCTTTTTCAAAGTTTCCATTCCACTGTCACTTCTATTTAGCCAGGTCCTAACAATACTTGAAGAGGCAAGGTATACCCTATTGAATATTCTTCTCAAAAATTCTTCTAGATAACGCCTTCTGAACTCAATAAAATCCTTTTCGAATCTACCAACTTTCTTCTTTTTTGGAATAGGGGGTATGAATACTCCTGGAAATTGAATGACCAAAGTAGACCTCAACCACTCAAAATCACTATATCTCTTTCTAGTTGAAAAGTTGTGGCCATCTGGTGTGATTCCAGAAACTAGATAAACTGTATACTTGCCCAATCCAATTGACTTATTTTCTGGGTCAGTTACACTAACTTGATAGTTGTACCTTTTTGGTTCCATGCCCCAATCAGATATGATGAGATTGTTAATCTGCTCATGGTCGACATTATCAGTGTTTTCAGTCTTAATACTTTCTGGTGACATTTTAAATGATCATATGTAGGAAAATATCTTAATATTATGTTAAAAAATCAGTGCCTAAATTTTTGAATTTCTAATTATTGCCGTTGACTGGTATTATCTTATGTGTATTTAGTATTTTCGTTAGATTTATTGTGTTTATTTTCCAACTGTACCCTAAATCCAAATGGAAATTTTGATACCCCTCAGTGTTTATAGGCGCCAATAAGAATTTTGTTTCATTAAAAATTCCGTATATTATTTTACTAGGATTAAACAATTATAAAAAACAAATACATCTAATCTCACTGGGTGAGCTAGAAAACAAACAGCATAATACATTCTAATGAATTATCTGTATGAGCTAGCCCTTAAAACATGTTTTTGTAATATTTATACACTTGTTTTTTTACCAATAAATTTCATAGAAGCATGTAATATGAGATATACCGCCTAAATTGCATGCAATGGCATTGCTGAGACTTCTAACAAATTTGTTGTGATTAGGACTGCCCCTTGATTCTATAAAATTTTGAATATTGTTAACTAGTGGGTATAAATTCTATGAGGTATTAGCTATATTTGTTTTCAATAGCTATCCATTATTTATAAAGAGGCCGAATACAATAGCAGTTATCGAAGTTTAATCCAGAAGGTCTTATGTAACATTGCAATTATTTGTAGTTAAGTGAGAACCTTATTGTTACATTTAATTAAAGAAGAGTTAAATGGACCTAAGATGCTTCAGCTTATACAATGGTATACATTGCTCCTTTTTTTTTATGTGTTATCAGTGAATTGTGATTTACCGATACATGTAACAACTTCAGACGTTATTGGAAGGTGGAGATTCGAGTATTCTGAGCCTTTAAAAAATTGGATTGATGGTTGTGGATCCGGCACTCCAAATAAAAATACCCAGAATTTACAGCCAAGTCTGGCGAATTATAATGAATGGCTAAGAAGTAAGACTGACAGTGTATTAGAAACAATGGATCTGATACTAACAGACCTATTATTTTCAGAGAGTGAGAATAACAATCTAGATGAATCATTATTTTCAGGGAGGGAAAACTGGGAATTTTTAGCTGTTAAAGACCCAGACAATGGAAAAATTGTCGGAAGATGGACAATGGTCTATGACGAGGGATTTGAAATTATTACAGATAAAATGACAATTTTTGCAATTATGAAGTATAACCTACTTAACAATGGAAGTTGTAGTGCAAAAGATGGTGACAACGAGACTGAGAAAGGAGAAACATTGTGTTACGAAACTGACCCATCTAAAATTCAATTGGGATGGTATTACATACGTGATTCAAAAAGAAGAGGTTGTATTGATGGCAAAAAAGATAAAAACTATGAGGGTACATCTGGAATTATGAAAGCCAGAGTAGAAGTCCCAATTAAAAAAATCCTGAATTCTAGTATTAGGAGCCTATCCAACTCATTGCAGGAATATGCAAACAGGCATAATAACAAAATTTCGAAGAACTGGAGAGCAAGAAGTGATTTCAGTCTAATGGATGTCGCCTTTTCGCATCATCCATATTACATTAATGCAATGAACTTTAGGAAAATACATATGTTTAGAGCAGGTAATATGCAGCATTCATCTTTCATTGAAATATCCAATGGTGGATTAGGGAATATAGAGAATCATAACAATGTCGATCCAATTTTTGCATGCAATGTGATTAGGAGAAAGACAAACAACGAAATAAAATTACCCTCCTCCTACTCCATAGGGGACCCATTTACAGACAATGAGTTTAACGATTTCCCATTCAACCAGGGGAACTGTGGTTCCTGTTATGCTGTTTCTTCAGTTTATGTCCTATCAAAGAGGGCAGAATTGCAGCTAAGCAAACTAACTAACGGAGCTTCTGGAGATGAGAAAATATCACTCTCTTCTCAATCAGTCCTATCATGTTCTCCTTTTAATCAAGGCTGTGATGGTGGATATCCTTTTTTGGTTGGTAGACAAGCTGAAGAAATAGGAATATCTACGGAGAAGTGCATGGCATATTTTGCAGACTCCAATCAGGAATGTAACTTCTCGCCATTCATTACACCAGAAACGGATGATAGAATGTATTGTGAGCAGAACGAAAGAATGTTTGCGAAATATTATGGTTACGTAGGTGGTTGTTATGGGTGCGGCGATGAAGAGAAGATGAAGGAGGAAATTTTCAAGAATGGTCCAATAGTAGCAGCAATGCACATAGATACATCCATGCTAGTATACGACAACGGAATATATGACACAGTTCCTGATGATCACACAAAATATTGTGACTTGCCAAACAAACAACTAAATGGATGGGAATATACAAATCACGCGATTGTAGTAGTTGGATGGGGTGAAGAAAATGGGATTCCATATTGGATAATCAGAAACTCATGGGGTGTAAACTGGGGGAAAAAAGGGTATGCAAAGGTTCGTAGAGGAAAGAATATTGGTGGAATTGAGAATCAGGCAGTATTCATTGATCCTGATTTTTCCAGAGGACTGGGCCTTTTTCTTTTAAATAAATACAAGGACAATGAACAAAGTGATAATATAGCAGAGATAAAGGCCAATTCTCAAGGGTCAGAAATTGTGAACATTGAGATCGAGAGTGGAGAGGCTAAGGAATAAACTTATTTTCAATATTGCTATTAACCTTTGATAATTTCACTCGTTTCTTGTATTTTTAATTTGCAAATTTACATTTAAGTGTACAAATAATGCGGGCATAATTTTAGTTAGCGGATTTCTCAATGTTAAATTGAAAGTGCCACAATAAACATTGAATGTGGCTTTCACAAAATTGACTAATTCACAATTTGTGTTTGAGTAATTCTTTGATCTTAGAAACAATCAAATTGGAGATTAGACAGGGCTTGGAGTTGTAAAAATGTCCATATCATCTCCAATAAATGAAAACATTAAAGAGATTGTACTACTAACACAAGAGATAGCCAATATTTATGAAGATTCGGTGAATGAGGCTAGTTTTATATCTCGTATTAGTAATGAAATTTCTGAATTGGATGGTTATGTGAATTCTACTTATGACAAATTAAATCATTTAATTAATGGTAAGTTTGACTCATTATTTAACAATACGACCACATTTTTAGACATTAAATCAGTTGAAAACAGTTATTTAAAGGAGCTAGAGAATAGAGAAAATGTTTGTAGAAATAGTCATTCTGATATTCTAAACCACGGTATGGATAGCAACAAACAAAATGTTGCTGTTGCGTTAAGATGCGAGGAGTTTGAGAAAGAGTTGTCAGATATCCATAATAGATATGCCCTATTACTAGAAAAAAAAAAGAACCTTTTAAAATCGATGAGAGATTCAGAAGATGTACTATATGCAAAGAAAAAAATGTATCAAAGCATTTCAATGATTTCGTGGTCGCTAATTTCCGAGTCTTTTATTCAAGGTCATTTTATTCCAGTAAATTCACCAACAAAAACTGAAACATTCCAGTTGAAAATAGATGAAAAGAGTAAGTTTTGAAATTTATACGTGAGTAAAACTAATATCACATTCAGGCAAGGTTAAAAATGCAGAGTACCTGTGGTCAGAAATTGAAAAATTTTAGTGAAAAGTATTAATTATCATTTATTATTTTCTAGTTAAGAAATTCCAGGGAAATCAATACAGTGTTCAATTGACTCCTTTGGGTAGAAAAATTCCAAAAAGAACCAAATGAAATAGTCTAATGCTGCAACTAAAGCGAATATCTTTCCTATTATGTTCCCTGTATTATATATGCGTAGTATTCTCTCTTTTATTCCTATAATATCGACCTGGTTTGAGCTTTCGTAAACAGATACAGTTCTTTTTGCAATATCATGCCACGAGTACATTGCGGATATTTTCTTATGCGATGAATATGGATCAAAATTTCCTTCTCTAATTATATTTATCGCAATCCTAAGCTCATTCACCATATTTGAAATGGATGGATTTGATAGTCGGAGGATCTCTTGAGGAAGGATTTCAGGGATGCCTCCTACATTGGACGAAACAACTAATAACCCGCATGATGCTGCCTCAATAATACTAATTCCAAATGCCTCTGTTAAAGATGTATTTAGAAATATATGTCCTCTTTGTAGAACTCGGCAAACCTGAGTGTGGGGAACAGAACCAAGAAGTTCTACTCTATTTGAAAGATTGTATTGGATACACATTTCATGTAACAAATGTTTCTTTGGTCCATCCCCTCCCACAATGAATCTAACATTTGGATCGCTGTTACATATTCTTGGAATTATTTCAACTAATAAGTCAACGCCCTTCCTATATGTCATTCTACAAATCGAAATAATGATAACTTCATTATTGATGGGAGATTTGTAGTTTGGATTAGGTAAAAAATCATTGCTATCTATTGCATTTGGAATAACGGTAACATTTTTCGGAGAAATAGATGATCTGTAAATTAGGTTTTTCTTGTTTGTGTGCGATACGCAAATTACATTGTCAATACATGATAAATTTATTCTGAAAAAATTATTCACGTGAATAGAATCATAATTTGAAAGTCCAAATAATGAGTGATCCGTAAATACAACTCTATAGCCCATTGTGGTTGCGTGAAATAAACATTCGAGTGCTAGCACTGAAACAGATTGATGCCCATGAACTATATCAATTTTTTCTCGAATAAGAATTTGTCTAAATAGTGGGAATAACGTAAATAGTGAGGGATAAACAACGTTGTCATAAATACTCTTGTGTGGTAGATAATAAACTTTCAGTCCAATACCCATGTATCTGACGCCATACCTATCGTTCCTGCTGTGAGTAACAACTATAACTTTATATCCTCGCATCATTAAACACTGAGACAACTCATAAATATGCATCTCAACTCCTCCCAAACCAGGGTAAAAAAAATCAGATACCATACAAATATTTGGTAAGCCAGTATTTTCAGATTCGGAGAATCGATTTGATTCCATTTCGTCAGTAATAATATGTAATATTTCTTTCGTTAGTTTATAGCCTACAAAAATACATACACATTAATATTATTAAACCATAAATTCGGTCAAGGCGTTGTGGTAGTAATAAAATAAATACAAAAAATACAGTTGGATGCAGAATTATTTACACACTGTATAAAACTCCAACTGTTCAAAGTATTTCTCTGAAGATTTTCATTTCCGCTTCATATTTTGGCTCCATTTTACGGCTCCCCCACAGATGATAGCAAAAAGAATAATAAAACGAAATAATACATATAAAATATATAATAACAAATTTAAATGGATGAGATCTACAAACATTCAAGATTATAAACTCATTGAAATGTTTTTACTCTTAACACCTAAGCCATTAAATGAGTAATGAAGTGGTCAGTGAGAACTTGATTAGTCAAATTTAGAGTGAAACTAGTTAAAAACTTACCTGATAATTTAGCCAGCCTTCTTTTGCATTTTCTATCTAATTTAATGTTTTTCTTTTTCACCTTTGTAACACTCATAGACACATCGTTCAACAGGCCGATTGTACATTCGGCCTCATTTTTGTTCGAATTCTCTGAATTAGAAACTATCCTCTCCTTTTTATTCCGAATACAGTTCTCTGTTTCTTTCAGCCACTCTATGTATCTTTTTTTTCTATTTTTATCGTTTTTCTTCGCCATGTTTCGCAGTGAGTCATTAAGAAAAAAAATGATTAGGAGTTTGCGCAAAATGTCGTATATGCTTTAGTTTATTTCAGCCTAATATGTAATATAATCAAACTACTTAACAAAAAAACGTAGAATTCGATTTCACTGAAGAATCTTATAAAAATATATTCTGATCCAAGGCTCGTACCGCGTTTAAAAAGCGTTTTTAGTAATTATTCCAACCGTGGGAGTGTCCACACTTGCAGTACATCCGAAAAGTAACAACAATGTATCGATCCCTATTAAGGCAGGTATGCACACACTAAATTAGTTGATAATTATCGATTGTTATTCACACAGGTGATTAAACTTATAGTATGTTAACAATAATTAATGAACATGCTCTTCGCGTCTTTTGTGGCGGGTTAGAGCTCACAGGCGCCAAAAAAGGTGCATAACAAGTACATTTTATATAAGCATAAAATGACAGGCAATTCTATCGAAGGGTACAATTCAAACTATAACATAACAACAAGAATCACCTTTACAACCCATACTAATCATATGAATATATTTTCATTGCCAGTTTGGTCTTTTGAGAAGTTTAATCTAACACACTTATAGAGTGCGATCATAAAGTAGCACTGCAGTTTGCATTTTTAGAAAAGCAGGAATAAAAAAACGACTTAATTTGAATTATTATATCCATTTAGAGTTTAATTATGTCATCATATTATGAAAGTAATACAGGTACAAAACTGAGGCCAGTAGTTGATTTTGGTGATGAAAGATGGGTAACATTATCTACTGCGGAATATAAAAAAACCCTAGTAAGAGAAGAGCAGGGTGCAGACTCAGATTATGAAGATGGTGATGATTACGAGTATCAAGGTGATGATTTAGATGATGAATACCAAGAGGGCGTGGAGGATGATGACGAGGAGGAAGATGATTATGAGGATGATGATAACGTTGACGAGTCGTTCAGCCAAGATCATAGAGGTGGTGCTGACTACTACAAAAATGTAAAGAACCAGCGTGGTGATGTCTCTATTTATCCAGAGATGATCAGGTATCATTTTAAAGAGGCTCTTAGTATTAATGAAGGGGTTGAAGCTAGAGAGTTTGGATTTAACGAGGACGATGCAGAACTAGAAGAACTGGATCTTGAAGAGGAGGGAGGAATTGAAATAGAGGGCCATAACATTGATGAGGCAGATGTCACTCCTGATGAACTTATTCAACCATGGGACCTGACAAACATACACGAGAACGTAGAAGTTAGATATACAGAAAGCAAAGGAAGGTGTTTATATGCACGCAAGTGCTTTAATCCTGGAGATGTTATTTTTGCAGAGAGCCCATTGCTTGTAGTAACACCAGAACTGGCACCAGAGCTGTCCGAGTTTTTGGAGGATATGAATTCAAAAGAAACATTTACTCTCCCTCCATTGTGGCATGTTGCGGCATTGTGTACACTAACAATGCTTGAAGAAGAGGATAAAGCTATTTGTTTGGATAAGTGGGTCCCTGATCCCTCGGCTGAGCCAAGTTACGATGTACAGAAAATTATTGAAAATACTGGGATAGATGTTGATCCACATTTATATGAAAGGACATTGAATGCATGGAGGTTCAATTCATTCAATCATACATCGAATAATGGCATTGTTTTATACAATGTAATAAGTATGATGGCTCATAATTGTGGAGCAAGCTGCTGTTGGCATTATGGCGTAGATAATACATTCGTGCTAAGAGCGAAAACACGCCTCGAAATAGGAGATGAGATTACAATATCTTATATTTCGGATGATGATTTATTCAAGTGTTCAAAGACTAGAAGAGAATTGCTGAGCAATTGGCTATTTTACTGCCAGTGTGAGAGATGCAATGATCCAACAGATCTTTCCAGAGGGCTAAAGTGTGCATCGTGCGGAGTTGGAAGCATGTTTTTTAAAGAAGATGAAAGCGGTGTGACAAGATCAACTAGATGTTCTGTGTGTAGATCTATGCCTGACAGGGAAATCATTGACAGCTACACTGACCTTGAGTCACAATATATTGCCAGGCTAGAGGAAACTGACAAAAGCGATATTGAAGATGTGGAGGCTGTGTATCAAGAGGCTCAGAAAGTATTTACTCAACATTGGATAATGTATGAGCTGGACACCATGCTTTTTGAAGCATACAAGGAATCTCAACAATTTTCATTTGCTCTATCTTGCCTATATAATCGACTAAACTTCGTGAGAAGTGTCCTTCCGGACTGTACTTACACACTTGCATGGATAACTGAGGAGCTTGGAGACATTCTTAGTATTTTACAAGACGAGCGTCCTGAAGGTAGATCTAAAACCAATCAAGAAGTATCTGCAATACAGAGATACTATTATGATACATGGTGCTATCTGAGCATTTTAACAGGTCCAAATCATCACTTTACAATTGCAGCAAAAAATAAGTATGAAGCAATCACTAGTTAATCACGCAAATGTGTACTTATATGTAGATTTAGAACAGCCTATCGGAAATTAGAAAATAAATATATTCTAGTTAAAGAATACACTTATCCCCAATAACACATCGATTCATGATATGATTTATTGGTCAATGTTATACACAACCGTCGTTCTAGCTAATTTCGTCTACATTTGCCTAATATGTGGAAATTTCCCTTCAGTGATTTTTGTTTGGCGGTGAAACTCCAAGTACCAATGATAGTTCACCAACAGCAATCTGTAATAAATCAATATATAAAGGTTGAAATAAATATTCCTAAAGCACATTTTTTTAGAGTTTGTGATGAACGAGAATGATCGTGTTTCAAACAAGTCTAAAACTCCATGCTGCATTATTGAAGAAGACCTTGAAAATGAAACTATAAGAAGGAATGGGTTTCAAAAACCATTTGTTGCCCTGCAAATCCTTATTTGGATATTGTTTGGCTCGAATATTTTGGTATATTTTGTGTTCATTATTCCATCCCTACCATTATTGTCAGCTATTATAGCTGGAATATTTTGTGCATTAATTTGCGTTGTTGTGTTTACATTGGGATGGAAGGTAACTGCAATTGATCCTGGATACTCAACAGAGGACTCTATATCAAATTCATCTAACTTTAACTGCAGTGAATGCAAGATTTGCCACTCTTTTTTTGAGGAAAATAGTAAACATTGTAAGCTTTGTAATAAGTGTATACCTCGATATGACCACCATTGCAAGTGGTTAAATACTTGTATTGGAGAAAAAAACTATAGATATTTCTTTTTGTTGTTGTTTTTTGTAACTTTGTTGCTTTTGGTGATAATATCAGTAACAGTATCCTCTATACTAATGGAAACAGTAAATAATGACACCTACATATATTGGAATTCAAGACTTTACTTTTGGTCTCCAATAACATTTTACACAATTGGAGTGTTAATAATAGCTATTGATATTCCACTTTTAATTTTAAATGGCCACCTTTTTGTATTACACTGTTATTTGGTCTTTAGGGGCGTTACAACCTATGAATACCTTACTAAGATAATTATAGATGAAGATGAAGATATAAAAAATAAACCAGGAATTTGCTGTTGTTGTAATACAAATAATTTTTGTAAACAATTAGTCTCGTCAGTGGATTGGATTGTTGCAGATAGAAAAAAAATTATGGCTAAAAGAAAAAGAATAAGGGAGGAAAAAGAAAAATGTTTAGATGATATTAGCAACACACAAGTTAACAAAAATTTAGAATTATCAAATATTATAAAATTGGATCATGAGGAGCAATCTGTTTCTCCTGCTAAAGGATCTTTTATGATCAACTAGCATATGCCGTTCCGATCCTTATATAACTGTAAGTATTCTAATTTAGGTATGGAGTGCTTGCCCTGCTATTTGGAGCAAATAAACCTAAAAACATAATTAGCTGCATTCATATATTTTTTAGTTAGGTATTTCTTTGTCGTACATGTTTTTTTGATATAAGGGTACATTAAAGTCCTTTTGATTGCGTTGACATTTCTTTTAATATAATCCTCCACTATTAACTCCCCTCGTAAATATTTCTCAAAGTTATATTTCTCTAGGTTTTCATTACCTGCTCCTAGACATTCCTTCGCAATTAACAATACGGATATCGCTTGACATAAGGGTGAGTATTTTAGTATTTCTATGTCATACAGGGATATCTCTAATAAGTAACAACTGATATAATATTCCAATGCTTTATTTGTTTCTTGGTCGCTTTTCATATTCAATACATTTATTATTAATGATGAACAATCCTTCATTTTATTTTTGTTCGCTATTTTTGAATTACAACATTTTGTATGCTGATTATATTCATCTAAAAGATCTTTTTTAGCGCAATCAATATTCTTTAATTGCATCTCTATGTAGCTAGTATGGTTTATACCGATAATTTCTTTCAAGTAACTTTCGAATAAAATCCCCATTAAGAGTTGAAGAATAAAAAGTGGTGAGACTGGGTTTAATTTAAATGTAAGCTGGCTTAACACATATTTTTCCATATCTAGTAGTTTTGCGAAGTTTAATGACTGTTCTTTGATAATGTCTTTAAAATTTAAGTTCAATACTCTATCAATTTTAATTGTGATATAAAGACATGTAAATCCCAAATATCTTAATTTTTCGACTACATTTTTACCTCTAATGTTGCCTATGCTTACAATATTATCCAAAAAATGTACTGTAAGGAAAAGAATTTCCTCATTAAGGTGATATTCCCATATTATATCAGATATTTGGCCAATTAATTCTCTTCTAAGATCGATCAGCGTTTTGTCAAAATCTATTGGATTTTTGTAACATCCTCTGTAAAATGTATATACTTTATTAATATTATATTCATTCTGCTTAGATAGAATTTGATTGGTAACAATTTGGCCAATGTCAAGCTCTACTTTAATTTCTGGGTTTGGCTCCTGATATTCACACCTTTCAAAGTTATTTGCATATTCAAATATCCTTGGCAAAAAATAAAGATTATTCATAGCAATATCATCGTTTTCTTTTTCAAATTCAATATTAAAATGATGATATTTTTTTTTAATTTCAGAAACAAATTTGTCTGCTTCGCATTTCTCACCTGAGCTGCTTTCCAAATACCTTGATATTTGGCGAAAAATTTGTTTAAATAAATCAATCTCCTTGAATTTGCCAAATAACGCTGTCATTATTTCTTACTAGAAAGCTATTTAGGCTATATAGATGTAGTACACTACAGTTCAAATTAGTTTTTGAGAATCAAAATAAAAATGTCTATCAGAGGCCCTCTGAGGTGCATGCATGTAAAATAAAATTATAGCCCTTAATTAAATAATTAAAGAACAAATGAAAATAATATATCTACGTAATATTGGCCTCATCGTCTTGAATTCCGATTGGAGATATCTGAAGGGAAATGATAATTGATTCTAATGGAAGCAAAAATCTTACCTTAAAAGATGCAGCTTCACCAATATTGTTGGTCACATGAATTATATTAATGGCTTCATTCCCAGAGATTATACTAGTCTCAGATTTTAAAATCAGTCTATCACAAATAAGTGAGTTCCAAGATAGACCTAGAGATGGCTCTAAGTTTTTTCCTTTTAGAGAAACTAGTAAATTGTCTCTCGTTTTTTGATCATTTTCTGTAAATTTTTTTGTCATATGGTTCGTGACTATGATTGAAAGAGAGTATTCCTTTGACATTTTTTCTAAAGTTTTCGCAATTTTCTGTTGCATTTTTAGTCTGTATGGCTGATTATCTACAAAATAGATATCTATAAAAAACTTCAATAATTACACTTACTAATATTACAAATACGAATGAGCATACTTATTGAATCGATTATTATGATGCCGATACTATTGATTTTACATATCTAAATATATCATGCGCTATTTCTTTAATGTTGTTCTCAAACGTACATTTGGAAGTGTAAGTAGTAAATTAGTTAATTCTTCCAGATCAAAAACCCTCATGTATTTGACATTTTCAATTAAGCTATCAGTGGTAACGCCACCTAATTTCTTTTTATCATTGATATAACTTAACGTACTTTTAGAAATTTCTTTTAGTCTATTTTTACTGAAGCTGCCTTCTGTATCTGTCAGATATATTAGCTATACCAAACATAAAGAAACGTTATACCTACCTATATAAATTGCATTCATCCCAGGCCCACCAATACTTTTGGGGATTTGTATATTCAATGCTAATATTTTGCAGAGAAGAGTTTTCCCACTCCCTGGTGTGCCACATAGTTCGACAATACCTTTGCCAATAATTATACCTCCACCTTATTTTAAATTAAGAGAGTTTTAAAGGTATTTGCTCTCAAACATACATAACATTCTGTCAAGGCTTTTACATAGGGTTCTAATTCGGTTTGTGGATGTTGTTTCACGTTTTAATAGCTCCAATGCTGAGACACCCTTTATCATTTCACAGAAGTAAAATTACATTGCATACTCAGGGAAAAAGAGCTTAATTCGATATATAGTGCACGTTAGTGCAAGGAACTGATTCCAAAATATAGATTAATTTATTTATTATGGAGAAGTGTGATTATAGTTATGAATAGTAGTGGCGGTGCGGAATATGGGCGCTTTAATAGTTTTTATAAGCAACATTTTTATTTAGCACTAATTATTATTTGGATGCAAGTTTGTTATATTTTATTAAAAAAAATACAGATTTAGTTGGACTTTGAATCAATTTCCAAGGGTTACTTAGCCAATTTGAGAATACTGCATTAATTTTATTATATTTACTTATGATTTAAAATTTGAGAACGTATATTCCTTCACAATGGATAGCTCCAGCCCAGGTAAGTCTATTTTTATTTATAATTTAGTGGTAAAGTCTTAACACAAATTTAGAAAAACTAGTCCGAATAAGGTATGCAGAGGTTTTGAGAAACCTTAGAGGCCCTGCAGGCTCTGGTAAGATGATACAAAACTTAACTCTACTTGCTGAAGATCAACGGCAGTATGCCCATATTATTGCAAGTGTTATATTAGAGGAGATTCCTAGGTCAGATATTCCAAGGAAGTACGTTCTTTTATGTCTAGTAGATTCGATTGTTCGTAAATGCCGATCCGGATCTATTTTTTTTCCTTATTTTTTACCATATATCGCTCCATATTTTGCGGAAGCTTACACTACTAAAACATCACCTCAGATTCTGCGTTCCTTAGAAAAGCTTTTAAAGGTTTGGTGTGATTCTTTTCCACGTGATATTGTTCAAAAGTTAATTTCAACTACAAACAATGTGAGATCTAAATTGAACGAAGCCCCAATAGAGATTGAAGTTAATGGCGCAAATACCGTCTCTTCAAAGCCAAATACTTCCAATGTGAAGCCTGTGGGTGGTTTGAATTCTAGCTCTGCAACTGATGCCGCGAATTCAAACAATACTGAAAACTCGAACAATGGGATGGATAAAGCCCTTGCTAATGAAATGTACATAAATATTTCTAAGGCAATCATTAATAAGTGCAATATTAAGGATGTGGGTAATGCTATGTTAAATAAGCTAGTTTTAGATCCAACCGTTCATAAAATAGCATATTTGAATACTTATGGAAAAATTCAAGAATCTCAGATGCTTATGGACACACTAATAATGAGTATTGATTCTAAGAATGTTGAGCATAAACACATGAACACTAGTGATCAGATACCAGCTAGTAAAAGGCAAAAACAGGATGTTTCAGTTGTTAAAGTGACGAGAGGCCCTGAAATTAACTCCATTAATCATCATTTTGGCCATACAACTTCTCAGTCTTCAAAATTGATTGGTGTACCTTTTAATATACAGCAGCATATTGTTCCACAAATCCCCCCAAACCAATCGGTTATGTTATCGAATGCTTCGAATACTACAGTCCCACCATCTGTCTCAGCGGCAGTAGCAGCAGCAGCAGCAGCAGCAGCAGCAGTGGTCCAGTCTAAGGCACAAATCCAACAACAAAAACATGCATCTGTGATGATGTCTCCACAACCGATCATTAATCAAGTAATAACTTCACAACAGTTATCTTCGGCAGCATCGCAGCCAACAAGTTCATCATTGCTGAATAATTCAGGCGTTAGTAATAGTATTAAGAAGACATTCTCACCTAGGTTTTTGGAAAATAGTACATCATCAATTTTGTTTGCTGTTTGGAACCAGCTGTTTCAAAATAGGTCAAAGAAAGAGTCTGATAGTTTGAAGCGAATTCATTCCTCAATTATTGATGGGAAGGGTGATCAAAATATTTTTTTGGAGGGGCTTCAAGTTAAAGAGGTTGGTGATTTGTTGCTATTTTACAAAAGACTTCAGGAAAATGTTGATGCTTCTATTCAATTCAAAAAAACTGTTTGGCTAAAATCTCACTTTATAAAGAAAAGAATTATTGACAATATTAATGATTTCAATTTGCAGGCAAATATCTCTATGTATTATGCGGATAGGCCGAACCAATGTCATACATGTGGCTATAGATTTATCGATAATAAAAAGAGGGAGTCGCATATTCAGGTCCATCTATCTAAGAATCTTATATTTAGACAAAAGAAACAGAATTCAAACTTTCAGTCACTTTGGCCTTCACTTCAGGATTGGATTTATACTTCGGACAAAAACACTTCAGAATCTTCAATAGAGATTTCTTCAGAAAATAGAGAACTATTGGTGGATAGTCATGATAGAATAGTAAATTCAATTAATGAAAAAGGCAGTGAATTTATAAAAGATGCTTCCAAAACGAGCGACAAGGGAATTGGTTTTAGTGAGCTCTTTAATTCTTTGTTCAAACATAAATCAGTGATCAAATTTTGCGTTGAAAATAACGATAGTTGTAGAAATAATGATGGCTCTACTGAGACAAGGCGAGTTGATTCCGATGCAAGATACACTAACCTGACACCAACTACAACAAGAGCAAACAAACATACTCTATTGACTCAATATGTAAATTATCTAAAAAATATCTCTAGTTTTAACTTTGAGGATTCATTTAATAAACTTAAATTTATTAACGATGAAATGAGCAACGATGTTTATGGTGATTTGCTGGATGATATTGACGATATTTGTAACAGTTTTTCCTCACTTTGGGGTGAAATGGTGCAAAGTGTAAACTCTACTTACACTCCTATCGATCATTTACACATGGTTTGTGATATATGCCACGAGACTTTAAAAATTAAATGGTGCCCTATTAATAAATCATGGATCTCAGCAGATGCGGTTGCTCTAACCAGGAGTAGCAACACACGCCTATTAAAAGATGAGCATAGCACTAATGATTCACATAATCTTATGTTAGCAGTTGTTGACACACATCAAGAAGTTGGTAATTCTAAGTTAAATAGTATTAGGGAAAAAGTCAACAGCAATATGTTAAATTTTATCCAATGGAAGTTTCCGGCTCAAAATTTGGTCAACTCAAATAAAGTTATTGAGTTCAGACCTTTTGGAGAAGTGTGCAGTTTTATTGGGTCAGGGAGTAGCTTCGCTCATAATCTGGTTGGAGATGGGTTTTTTACCGCTCATAAATCGTGCTTTATACATTACTTTATTTATAGCGATATTAATAATAAAATCTCAAATGTAATCAAGGTGAGGCCGAGGAAGTACTCTTATTCTATTCCAAATTATCATTTTACTAGCCGGAATAAAGTGATTATCAAAGTAATTCAAAAAGACAATAAAAATATTAAGAGGTTCTCAGTGATATAATTCTCTATTTTTATATACACAGGGCTCGCGCCAAACAATTATATTAGAAGACTCGTTTTGATTTAATACCTAGAAAATGATAGATGACACAAAATCTGTGCCTTTTAGAAAGATATTGAGGTCAGGTACGCCTAAAAATGAATGTTATTAACACTGTTACTTATCGTTAGCAACAAGTGCGACATTGATTTCGGAATTAATATTGATAGGAGGAATTGCTACAGGATTCACAGCAGCAATTTTCCAATTGAAACCATTATTTTTTTTATCTACTATTTTGATATTTTCGAGTGTAATCACTTCAAATAATAGCGATGTTCAGAGGTCCATGACACTAATTGGGTTTTTGATCATGGGATTCATGTCCATTTATATAATGCCCAAGAACACATTGTTAGACGGCTCTGGCGCTTCAACAAATGGTTCCGATATAGGGAGTTAGTGTCACCTACTTTTAAGAACTAACTGAATAATACCATCTATGTAAGAACAGAATATAGTTAGAAATATCAATGGCGTGTTTAATGGGAGCAAAATTCCATGGAAGACAACGTCAACTTTATCTAAAACAATGCAAATTTCAGATTCAATGTAGTTTATGATATCCACTATCTCAACTAGCTTGTTATTCACGTCTTTCTTAAATGATCTAAGAAATGAGTTGTTGTTCACATGGATTTTCACCGGAATATATCTGTTTTGAATATTATGTTTTTTTTTTATAAAATTTACCATAACTTACTTGATTTTAGTAAACATTTCTTGAGTTGGTCCGAAGAGTCGTAAAATCACATTCTCGTAGTTTCCTGTTGTTCTTGAGAGGGAAAAGATAGAATTAATCAACTCCTGGTATTCTCGCTTACTCAGTTTTTGGAATCGTCTACAATCTCCAAACATTATTGTTTGTGATAGCTTGATATTGTTTGTGATGATTTTAGTCAAGTTATTATTAAATATAGACCCTTTATCATAATGTATAGTTGTTCTCATACCATTCTTGCTTTGAAGCACCAATTTGATATTAAATAAAATACTATTGTGATTCTTGCAGTGTTTATCAAATAATAATCCTACGGGAAACTGACTTAGAAAAAAATGACAATTTCCTAGAAGTATCAAAGAAATTACCTATTTATTATAGATCCATCAAATTCAAACCAAGAGAAATTATTTTCAATTATTTTCAGAAATTCTTTATCAATAGAGGAGTAGTAATCCTGAATTGTGTCAGCCAAGGATAGCAAGTAACCTATTCTTGGAAGGACAAGACACAACTTCGGTGCGTGCAAAATTCTTGAGCAATCATTTCCTCCTCTAAAATCAACATCTATCGAAGTAAGTAACACACCAGAGTGTACTACTTTATGCGACAAGTTAAGTGATTTATCCTCTAAAATCTCGATCATAGACTACAAATTGAAGTTAAAAATATAACACAGCCAGGGCGCCAGCGCCAATTATTTGCCCACATTTAGAAAAATATAAATATTAACTAGATGGACAGACGACAAAGTCAATTAATTTGCAAAACGTAAGTAATTAGCATAGTAAATGTGAGAACCCTCTGATAAAAAGAAAAAATATAATTTCCACACATTATTCCTTTGTGCACAAAGAATAATATTTTGGAGTTGGAGGTCCTCAATACCACCTTTTATGCATGCATGAAAGGGGTTTAATGTCGGAAAACAATATATTTGTCTTAATAAATAGATATCAGGTAATACTGCATAAGCCTGTTTGGGTTATACATTGAAAATTACTGCTATTTTGGTCGTTATTTTAACGACCTAAATAGTAGTACTAGTTGGCCCACAATTTATTATGGCTCGTTCAAAAACATCTAGTAAGCGAGTCGCAAAATACCCATCAAAAGTGAGTTTAATTCAATAGTACGGCCTCATTTCCTTCAAACATTTAATAATTACATAGACTCCTATTCTTCACCAGTCACCTAACAGTAGGGCAGTTGATGGCAGCCCCCTTAACCCAAGAAAATACAGAAGGAGACCAGGTAAGTTACCATTTAAGCATAAATTCCAGATTTTATTATTTTAGGGACGGTTGCATTGAGAGAAATTAGAAAGTATCAAGCATCTACTGATTTGCTAATTGCCAAACTACCGTTTGCTCGAGTTGTTAGGGAAGTTACATTGAAATTCGTACCTCATGGCGAAATGTGGAGATGGAATGCTGAGGCCTTACATGCTATTCAGTGCGCAGCAGAAGCATTTTTACAAGGGCTATTTGAGGACGCATATTTGTGCACATTACATTCTAAAAGAGTTACATTACTTCCAAGAGATATAAGGTTAGCCAGGCAGTTAAGAGGAAGATATGGAGATTTTATTTAGTGAATATTATAAAGGGAGCAGCTTATAATTAGAAACTTTTATTCTGTCAATTACACTTTAATATATAGTAACAGGTATATGTTGTAGTTTTAGACGGAGTTAATTAATTTCTTTATATAAGTTTATTTCTTCACTTTTCTCCTGTCCTGTGTTTCTGGTGAAGATTCTTAATTTTTAACATTATTCTCTTCAACAGCAGTCCCTAAACAGCGCTGCGTGGATGGCCGAGTTGGTCTAAGGCGTTAGACTCAAGATCTAATGAGCGTATGCTCTCATGGGTTCGAATCCCATTCTACGCACTTTTTTGCCCGCGCAATAAAATTTTCCATAGCGTCTATTTTTTTTTACTATGATTATCTGTTAGTTCATCCATTATTCGTGTGTTTTGCGCATTACTTATAGACGGGTTATTTCAATAAAATTCATTGGAGGTTTAAAGGAAACGGTAGTCCCCACAATTGATACTTTTTAAATACTGAACCTCTAATAACGATAATTCATATGTTCGTATGATATATTTATAGTATTCACAATTCAAGAACTATTGAGCTGCAAAATTTATGTAATGAGTGGTTTAATTAGAAGAATATTTTCTGGAATGTCAGGTGTTCGTGATGATACTGTGCAAGCAAGTAAAAGTTATTATGGTAAGTTTAATCGATTACAAAATCGTAACGTGAATCATTGAAAATTAAAATTAGGGTCATTATATAAGTGCATGGGTAAAACATATCAACTTGTACTAGGGTCTTGTTCTATGAAGATTGAGGATGGCATTATTATGTGTGGGATTAGCCCAGTGGATTTTCAGAAAGAGGAGTACATCTTTAGCTTTAAAAATATACATTTTTTTCATAGTGATAAACAAGGGGAGTTTATTGTTATTATGAAATCTGGGTCAGATCTAGTCAAGTTTGTTTTCGAGTTTGAAAGTTTGGATTTACATGTGCTTTCGTTTTTAACATACAATATAACTATCTCCCTTCGCTCTCTTTGTAGTATTAAAGATCAGATTCCAGTAGAACTGTACGAACATAATGATTTTGTGACAAGGAAGAGGGTAGAGTCATCTTCATGCTTTAGCACAGATGAATGGAAACCGTTGTCTCTAAATGCTGTTTGCGAACTATTATCGAGCAGCGATTTTAAAGATACAATATTCTCTATTAAAAATTTATCCGGAAAGGGAGAGGTATTATTTGCCAATATAATCGGTGATAATATTCTGTTTCTACCAAAGTTAAGTGAAAGGGTAGTTGAATTTTATGGATATAACCAAGACGAAGTCCGTAAAAGATACAGAATTCATTTCAAAAAGCAGTCGCATATTGATTCAGATGAAAATGACAAACATTTTTGTAGTTCGGATGAGGAAATCGATGAATTTATTGGAAAACTTTTAGAGTATATAGATCAGATAAATCCTGAGGGCAAAAAACCAAGGAGAAGCATTTCTGATATCATAAATAACGAGTTTTCAGACAATGGAGTGAGTTACGAACTAGATATGGATTATAACTACGACCCCATGAAAGATGAAATAATGTGGGAATGTAGAAGTGATACTGAAGATAGTGATGTAAATGGAGAAGAAAGTGAAGGCTATTCAACCCCCAGCAGAGTGAAAAAAGATGAACCTAATTTAAACCATAAATACATGTTGATAGGACATGATAATACTTTCGTTGGCCGAACTAACAGGCGCAATTGTAAGTCAGAGATTGCAGTATTTAAAAATACAGAATCAGATGGGGGTAATTATATTAGCGGAACCCCTGTTAGAAATGTTTCTGTAATAAGAAGTGTTGAATTTGAAAATAATAACGTATTACCTGTTGGTGGACAGCTACATAATTGCGAGACCCAAATGCTGTTTTTATCAGAGACGGACCCTAATTATGTTTATCAAATGGATTTGACCAATGAAAAGATATTAAGACGTTGGGATGCAAACGGACTTCCAGTTTCATGTTTAGGCTTATCTAGCAAGGGTTCTCAATCTACGCCAGTTCCTACATTTTTGGGTCTTAGCAATAATGCGATGTTTGTAATGGATAGTAGAATCAAGGAAGGGTCAAATAGATTCACCTCAAAGCTATATAGATCAAATGTTCTATTTAGTAGCGTAGCAACTGATAAAGATGGACATATTTTGGTTGGAAATGACCTAGGAGAACTTAGATTATACGATGGTACAATCAATAAGGACGGTGAATTTAAAAAAGCAAAAACACTTCTAAATTCATTTGGCTCACCGATTATATCTGTAGATGTTACTAGAAATGGTAATTGGATCCTTGCTACTACAAGAAATTGCATTCACCTATATCCAGTAACTGAACAAGAAGAATATTCTAACTCCGGAGGAAGAAATGGGTTTGTTTCCAGTTTAAGGAATAAGCCACCATCCAGAAAACTTCGTTTAAAGCCAGAGGACTTATTTCATTATAAAATTACAGAGGTCAACTTTACGCCAGCTAGGTTCGACCAATGCCATGACTCCAAAGAATTTGGGGGAGAAACCAAAATTGTTACAAGTATTGATAATTTCGTTATTGTTTGGGATTTTGAGGCAGTAAAAAGAGGTAATCTATACTCTTACTCTATTAAGGAGGTAGAAAACAGAATTGAAGATTGCTCCACATTCTTCAATATTGACGATTCGGTAGTCTTGGCCTATAAGGACGACCTTAAAATTCATAAACTAAACCGGAAAAACAAAAGAAGTATATATTCGAGATAGATGCTGGATTGCCATTATTAGATTATTTACTTGGTATTATTTGTTAACTATTTGAATTTCTTATTTTCATAGTTTACTCCTATCTAATTTTGAATTATCTCTACTAGATGCAAGCACAGACTCTATAGATTCCATGAATTGAAACCATACCGAAAGATCGTTATGACGGTTTGTTCTGTTTATTCTCACAACATCTACGTTCCACTTTCGTATATTTTCCGGAATAGGTTCGGAGTCGTAAGTAATATGATATCCTTTGACCATAGTGAATATATCTTGAATCGTCTTAAACGGAAACGATTGTAATTGCCACTCAGCCCCAGTAAGGAATACTGCAATTAGTGAGTACCAATCTCTTTTTCTAAAATTAAGAGTGGATTCAAGGATCCGAAAGGTAACTTTCTGTATAGTTGTTCCTGAACCAAAGCTTAACGTGACTGTTTGTTCACTTCCAACGAAACTTCTTTTCACTTGGTTTGGGTCAACGAACTCTTTATCTCTTAGGAATTGAACAACGTTTCCCAATGTTATTGGACTCTTGGATGATGGGGGAACTAGTATTATTGGATCAAGATTATTTGAATTTAGATATGCCAGAAGTGTCGATCTGTGTTGTGAGCCTATCGATTTTGGAATTCTTGTTTTAGATGTCATTGATGCGTTATCTAGTGTGTGTTTAACCCTCTTCCCAACATCTGTGTATTCAACCATATTGGTATCACTTGACATCTCTTTTTCTGTACTGGCATAGGATTTCTTGTAGGAATTTGAACCAGATGATCTTTTCTTGGTTTCACTCTTAGTTGGTTCATTCATAAATGTTAGCAAACTATTAATTCGTGTATACATATCAACTCCTTGACATATATAATCAGTATTTAACGGGTATATCTGTGAGATAGTACTAACTTTTCTTTTGATAAAAGCATTTTCATCCTTATTATTCGGTTTTTCAGGGCTAATGGAGTTCATTTTTATACTATTTTCAGCAGCTCTTTCATGAGGTGATTCAATATCTGCTTTTGGCTTATATTCAACCCATGGATAGTTTAAATTAAGAATTTTCTTGTTAGTATCTAATAATCTACATGGTTGTAGTGAGAACTCTGTGCTGATACACTCAAACCTAGCTAAATCATTCATAGAATATGTAGAGGGAATCCCCATGTCATTATTTTCCCCAATGAATTCGTCCAGAAATTCAAGGATGTTTTTTTTTTCTAAGATATTTATAAACGTAAGCCCATTGTCCTGAGCAAGTTTCATGGTGTATTTCTTGTTCCTAGAGGCCGTAATAAATACATACAAATCCTCCAAATTCAACGATTCTCCTCTCCTATTTCTGCATCTAGTGGGGGTATTTGCGTTAAATGCGCAATTATAATGATCGAAAAGAAACTCTCCATCCAATTTAATAATTTCATCTATTTTCCCCCTGGTGATTACATCTTTTAACAAAATTAAGGGGTCAACGAGAACTTCAAGTTGATCATCTTCACTCATTATAAGTAACAATCATAAAGAGTTCCACGACTATATGTTTAAAATAATATACTATTTATATTTAAAATTGATCATAATATATAATTCAGATGGAATAGTACGATTTACCAAATATAAATCGTTCCGTATAAATAATTCTTAAATCAAATATATTCAAGGCTATTTGATCAAGTTTAAATAAGTTGGGTTTTTTCTACTATGATCTCGTGTAATACTTTTGCTTGAAAACGAAATAAATTACCGCCTATACAATATAGTGAAATAAATTCTGATTGGAGCAAAAAATATTAAGAACTAGCTATCCAAATAGATAATATTGTGATACAATCGTAGGGAGCCGAATAATTATTCGGATCTAATTTGCTTAATTCGTTTTATTTAAACAATAAATTCACATTCAAGTTTAAACATCAAAATATCATTATCTAATCATCTTAATCGCAAAATTTAAAAATTCCTCTTTACATTGTTTGGAGTTAAATCTCAGAGGAATACAATTTCCAGTATCCTTTAAGTGTAGTGCAACAATTAGAGCTGGATCTTTAAAGAGAGGCACTTTAGTGTTTACCATCTTAAGCTCATTCTTTTTTGTGAATACCTCCTTAATATTGCTCCAGGGAACTGCTTTAACTTTATCGTCACAAATAAATGAGAGGTCACTTTCCGTATCTGAGAAACTGACTTTACAACTCGTTGTAGATCCGTCCTTTAGGATTATTTCAGCAGGAATTCCTATCATCGCTCTACTGCGTATTATTTTCGATGATATATCCTTATTGAACTTCATGTCCTCCTCATCGTATTTTGTTCTTTCATTATCCGAGACAATGCTACTTGAACTAGAACAATTATCTGATCTTGGACAGCTGCTATAACTAGAAAAACGATCAGAATTTTTGTCCGTCTCGTTTTTAAGTATATGCTTGTCTTTATTAATATTTTGGGCGTCTTTTTCTTTCAACTTATCTTTTTCCAACTCCACATTTTTCGCATTGTTTTGTGAATTTGGTGTTTGCTTTTTGGGATTTTCACTGTCTTTTGTTTTAATCTTGTATTTCGTATTCTTTTGCTCCGAAGTGTTTTTCAAATCATTTTTCAGTGGTAGCCTCTTTCCTAAGAATGCTGGGCTTGGACGCTTTGTAGTACAAGATGATTTTACGCTCTTGTTTAAATTGGTAAATTTATTTTGTATTTCGTTTTTCTCATTGCTATTTCCTGTTAAGTTACTCATATTTTCATTATCAGATTGTTTTACATTGTTTATACTTGGAGGACTACCTGCACTGGATTGGCTTGTATTTTCAGGATCAAGACCACTTTCTTTTGTTTTTTTGGATTTATCATTACTTTCCTTTTTTTCACACTCATCTTTCTGATTGTCAACTCCTGAAAGAGTCTTACTTTTATTTAATTTCTTTTTTCCTCTTTTCTTACCCTTAATTTCATTAGAATGGTCACTTTCATCAGAGCTTACAGTTAAAGAATTTGAATCAGTCTCCGGCTCTTCGAAGAAGCGTTTCTTGGAGCTATAGGAACTTAAAGATCCAACAGATTTTGAGTCACTTCTAAGACTTAATTTACTACCTATATATTCTTGTTTGTCTTCATCAAGAGTTTTGTTTTGACCAGATCTATATATATTTACCTCATCTTCATAAATTAAATGACAACAGATGCAGCTTCCTATTTCTCTTCCACTCCATTCAGTGATTATCTCATTGTCTACAATATTTTTTGCGGTTCCTCTAATCTTTTCAAGCTTCTTTTTCTTAATGTTACCTTCCTCATCTACGTATTCCTCCTCCAGATCACTTTGAGCAGGACATAAAATAAAAATATATTCATCATCCTTTTGGTTTTTCTTCAATGTGCAGCATGAATAAAATATTTCTGAAATTGTTTCAAGCATTTTATCTAACGATTAATTTCTCACATAAATTTATACTTTTGTAGTTACAATGATTCAAAATGCACACTCCGTTGCATTTACAACACCATGTATTAAAGGTAAAACACTTCTTACATATTCCTATGGTATCCACATCAATTTTCTATTAAGAAATCTCAACGATACCACTTTAATTAACACTAAATAATTTTTTTTAAATATAATTTGTCAAATTGGATCAGAGCAATCTTGATGCAAAGATGAATGCATGTAAGTGACCGCCCGTTCGCCATAGACACAGACGTGGATAATAGTAGCGTATGGTAACTGTAAAACCCTGAACAGTTATTTGAAATTTTGGTTTTGGACTAAATAATATTTATTAAGGACAGCTTTTAGATCCAAGAATTTTTCAAAGTTTGTTGCGGTTTGGCGTGTTGGTGTTCAAGGAGACTTGGTGGGAGTTTAAATAAATATTTTTTTTTGGAATTGATAATTTATATTTCAGGGATAATTCGCGAGAGTAATATGAATATAATTAATAAGATCTAACATCTAATGCAAGTGTATTGTTATTATGGTACAGTGCCGTATCATAAGCTGAAATTATTAAAAAAATAAATTGAGAGTATATTCTTAGATTGTGAAACATACGTCTCATTATAGGAGATAAGAAGATGAAAAGTAGCTTTAGAGGTGAAAATGAGCTTCTAGTGAGGCTATCGAAGACATTAACTAGCGTTAGTTCTGCAAGCCGTAAAAAAGGTCTGGATATTATAACTAGATATATTTCAAAGCATAGTAATTCTATAACGCGTTTACAAATAATAAAAATATGGAAGGGGCTTTATTATAGCATGTGGTTGTCAGACAAAGTTCTTATTCAAAGAGAAATGGCAGTTAATATTTCTCAACTGCAAAGGAAGTTTGAAATAAATGAGTGTTTGCTTTCATTCATTGAGGAGTTTTATCTAATGATGAGATTTAGATGGGATGGCTTAGACCACTATAGAATGGACAAGTTTACATTTTTACAGAGAACAATGCTTGCTGAGTCACTTGACATACTCGCTAAAAAAAACTTTGATAGTGAGTTTGCGTGTGGCCTATTTGATGTTTATTGTCGTTCCTTATTTACTGACTCTGTAGATAATGATAAGTTTATGAGCAAAAAAAGAAAGTATCTATTTATGGATAACAGTACAGAGAGTGGCAATGAAATGGATTCATCAAATATGCTGTCTATTTCCAAACTTACAGGTATTGGGGTACCTCTGATATTTTGTAAACAATTCCCACAAGAATTTGTTTATGTATTGTATGAACAATTTAAGCTTCAAGGTGATAAATTATCAAATTCAAACTTTACCAAGGAACATATTACATCGCTCTTCAATAGCTACTCAGTGTTCATTACTAATATTATTGAATCATGCTCAAGCCACTCAACATTAGTAGAGTGCATATATAGCCAGCTGATTTTGAAACTATTAGATTATGACATTCTACTTGACCAAGTATTATCAGATATTGAAGACCTCAGCATTGATCAGGAGGAAAGGAACATAATCTCTGAGTTTTTATCTGAGAATATTGTTAATTTGATGTTAATATTACAATCAAGCCTTAAAACTCTTTCTAAATTGAACAGTGATTCGATTAGCCAGAATAAGCGTAACAACATATATTTAACTCTAGATAAAATCGACCTATTTTTGAAGAATTCCTCCTTCAATAGTCTTCCAAAAGTATCTAAAAACAAAAAATCCATTGCAAGCAAAGAGACAATAAAGTGCACAGGAGGCAAAGAAGATATGGAAAAAAAAGTGAGGTTTGACATGTCAAAGAATGTTCGTATGCTACTTCCTGACTCCATTTCTACTTCGAAGGCTCTAGTGAAGATTTTTGATAAGAAACGAAAGTTAAAGGACAATAATCAATTAAATTGTATTTTATTTAGATCTTCGTCAAATTCTGAATATAACAATACCAGTATTTCCTCCGAGCCAGACTCCATTCAGAATGGTGGCATGGAATCTCTGAAAAATATAGAGATTGTTTCTGCTGAAGAAGCTTTATCGAAACCCACCGTGCCCAACAGTTCTCCGTCTAAAAGTATTTTGAAAATTAAGTGAGTTAAACTTGATGAGCAGAAAAAAAATAAACGCAATCTTAGCTTCTATTCTTAGCCGCGCAAGCTTGTATATTGCAGATTGAATCACATGCGGTTAAATAATTTGCTGTTATTTTAATTATATTTAATATATTAAAATATATTCCCTGAAAAATTTGCATAAGTCATTTATAAATCTGTATACTGTTTTCTTATAATGAATCTGTATAACTGTGTAGTCTAAATATATATATTAAACACATGTTTTCAAGTCGAATGCCAATTGTAAATTTGGAGAGAGTTTCTCAAAGTGAAGAATGGGTTGCTGAAGAATCTAACTTTGCATCAAAAACTAAATATCCTGAAACGTTTGATGGTAATAAAAAGATCAGTTCTACTAGTATAGGAGAAGGGGCCAACTCCACAAACGAAGGTAAGGCAACAAAAATGAATGGTATTACAGAAGGGACTAGGGGACAGAATTTAGATGAAATAAACACTCCATTTACATTTAATTACAAGAGCCAACTTATAGAAATAGAAGAGTGGAGATTCTTATGCTACGATTTTAGGAACTTAGAATCGGAGAGGGGTAGTTTAAAATTATTAAGCAAGTTGAGAAAGGGAATTCCATCTCAATTTAGAGGTTTTTTTTGGATGAAACTAGCAGAGGTTGAAAATATAAAAAATGGACATAGTGAAAACTTATATTTTCAATTATCAGAAATAAAGAATGCTCCATGCTGTGGAGATATTTATAGGGACATTAGTAGAACATTCCCAAAACACACATTATTTCGAGACAGAAATAACCACGGACAGAATTCTTTATTTTCCGTATTGAGAGCTTACAGTTTGTACAATCCAGATGTTGGATACTGCCAGGGAATGGGATTTATCGTTGGTGTTCTACTAATGTATTTGTCAGAGGAGGATTCGTTCTATATGCTAATATCAATTCTTGATAAGTATGAGTTTTCTGGACTATATCTCCCGGGACTCCCTCTATTAAACACTCACTTGGAAAAATTAAGGAAAATTTTTAAAAAAAGAATCCCAAATTTATATAATCATTTTAGGAGTGAAAATGTAGACGAAACAATGTACGCATCCCAATGGTTCATGACTATTTTTGCTTACAGTTTTAATTTGGACTCTGTTGCGAGAATTTGGGACTTATTTTTTTTAGAAGGCATTAATTTGATTTTCAAAATTTCGATTGCGATTTTGAAGATTTTGAAGAACTCATTATTTAATCAGTCATTTGAGAACATTTTGCATACCCTAAAAACGGCTCCATATACAATTAATATTAATGAGCTAATTCATTGTGCCCTTAACATAAAGCTGAATTTAAAGGAATTAGCATAGGCTAAATTTATTGAAATTCCACAAAAAAGATAATCTTTAATATTTGGTACAATGATTAGATATTAATTCACAATCAAAACAGAAAACTATAGAACCCTAGCAATAATCGTCTTAATTAAATCTTAGATAACACTCTATCGCATTGGCATACCTCCGGGCATCCCTGGCATGCCACCTGGCATCATTCCTGGCATCATTCCTGGCATTCCAGGCATACCACCTGGCATCATTCCTGGCATTCCTCCAGGCATTCCTGGCATTCCTGGCATTCCTCCAGGCATTCCTGGCATTCCTGGCATTCCTCCAGGCATTCCAGGCATTCCTCCAGGCATTCCTGGCATTCCTCCAGGCATCATTCCTGGAACGCCCCCTTGCATGTTATAGTTTGCATTTGGATCTCGGCCAGGAGCACCATTAGACCTTGACTTTGTAATAAAGAATATAATTAATCCAATTAGAATAATTGCTCCAACACCGATACCAATCCACACATATTGATTATTCGACTCCGTAGTATCTGTATTAGTTGTAAGCTCATTCTTTAAAACAGGGTTTGCAGCGGCCTCTGCATTTTTCTTAATGATATCTATCCACTTATCAACTTGTTCAATCGTGATTTCTGTTTCTGTTGTAGATACAGTGTTACAATCACAGGTAGGGTCGAAGTCGTCACATAGTGTATTACATGATTCAAACTGTGAATTTGAGAATAGGCTTGAATGAGCACTCAGCTTTTGAAGGCTACCAGAGTAAGTAACCGAATATGATTCAAGCTTTGAGTTCTCTATTGACCGAGTTTCCAAGCAGATCGCCTCTCTAATATATTAAAAAAAATTATAGTACGCATGAATGTCCAATTAAACTTACTTTATCAATAAGAATATTAAAGAAACAAGTATTCTTTTAATCATGTTGATCAATTATAACCATTAATAATGATTATTTATCGATTGTAATGATTTTTAACAAATCAACTTAATCTTAAATTGACAAATTGTTCAGCTTTCTTACAGAATTGTGGCTTTATGTAGTTTGAGTTATATATGCGGTTGATAGATTTTAAATATTGTTAGCTTGATACTTTACAAAATTAACGAGTATTCTACATACAATGGTTAAGAATTCCCACTCCAACTTAATTCGAATTTATTTATATTTTAGAAATCATCCCAATTTATACGTATTTTCACTGCACATGCGATGGCGGTCTATTTACATGCATTAAAGTAGTAAAAATAGACAAATATCTTAACTTTATCACTGGATTAATGTGATAATTGAATGACTTTTCTAAATTAAACATAGTTAAGATGAGTTTTTCCTTATTGAAATTTCATCGAGCTTTTCTACTAGCTCGGCAATAGATAGGCTATTTAGACATTCGAATTGTTTGGTTGATTCCATAGCATTTGATTCAATTACTTCAAATTCAGCGCAACTCACATGTATCCCACTTCTTGAATCACTTGGAATTGACTTTTCTTTGCAACTTGTGCTTTCCACTTTTTGTTTCGAAATCATACTTTCTTTCTCCTTTTGCCGTATTAAGCACCACTTATCATTGCATTCACTATTAGGGATAATTGTGTATCTGGGGAAATAATCATCTTTCATATGGTAGCCAAGAAAGTTGGATTTTTCTCCAAAATTCAAAAAATGTTTCAGAATGTTATTAACTAAAATCCCAGCAATGATACTAGTTGTAGTAGAGAGGGATGCTGCACATGTTCTAGATGATCTTTTTGAAGAAGTTTTTGTTGGGTAAGGTTTTATAATAATAGAGGTAATTTTATCTTCACTGATATCATCATCAAAAGTAATAAGAGGGGGAGCACAGCAATAGCATGCAGTAAGCCCTGGAACTATTAGTTGAATATGACCAGATGTTGCGTTTTCAGAAACTCCGGACTCGAACCATGAAATGTTATATTCATTGCATGTTTGGCAAATAATACTCCTTGCAGAATAGTTATCTACACAAGAAACAAGTAAATCAATATTTTTCGTCTTAAGAATATTTTTAAATTCGGAGTATTCTTGAACAATATTTATTTTGTGGCCTTCAATATTAATCTTGGGATTTATCAATTTTAAACTGTCAACACATGCATCGATCTTGTACATGCCAATATGATGCATATTGTAAAACATTCTGTTCATATTTGATAGCTCCACAATGTCAAAGTCGATAATTACCAGTTTATCTATCCCACATCTAACTAGCATTTCTGATACAACGGACCCTACTCCGCCCACACCTACAACCAATATCGTTTTTTTCATAACGATGGAATAGTCATCAACCACCCCCATGTTCTCCAGTGCCATGAGACGACTATATCTTTCATCATTTAGACCCTCCTCCAATTTTTCCTCCATTTTTTTTACATAATTAGTTTTATATACAAGATAGCCTTATTCTATTAAATATTGCCGCCCAATATTAATTTTCTGTTGCGAACAGGGATATATTTAAAATATTTGTTTTTGAAAGGTGAATTTTAAGTGAATGGTAGTAAGATATGATGGGAGAACTAATTTGGAATGTGGTGCCATATCTGCAAGCGTAGGTGTTTTCAACAGTTTAAACGGATCTGCGGAGTTTTCTATTGGACTTTCAAAAGTTATAGCAACTGTTTGGAGGCCAGAGGAGGCATCCAGTAATAAATGCAAATCTTACCTGGAAGTCATTTTAAGGCCTCGTATAGGCCAATCTCAAGAGTCACATAAGCTTATCGAGTATCATATGTTAAGACTTTTTGAAAAAGTAATAGATTTTAAACCTTTTAATAGATGTGTAATTTCGATTGCATTGCAAATAGTGTCCGAAGATGGCCCAATTTTGCCAGTATGCATTAATGCAGCTGTTCTTGCACTTATAGATTCGGGAATTCCAATGAAGTTCTTTCCCCTTGCTCTTTCGATTGCAGAATCTAACCATTTCTATGGAGAAAAGAATACTTCCCACTTGTTGCTCGATCCAACACAATCAGAATTCTTAAATTGCACAAACTGTTCTACAATAGTGGTAAATACCACAGAAAAAAATATATTTTCATGCGTAATTAACAAAGGGATGGGCGTTTCCCAGAACGAACTACTAGACGAGATCCACCCAATGGTACTGTCTATAGCAACGTCAAACGGCTTAATTAGACACTTATCCGAAGTTTTATCCGAAAACATTCGAAATAAGGTGGTGAAGCCATACAACAACAATCTGTTTTAGTTTAGAAAACGGGGAGTTCGAAAACAAAATTAATCCTAGTAGCCTAGTTTTAAATTTTATTTCCTAAATTTTCAATATCTTTATTCAAAGATATAATCAGACACGTGAAGCTTGTATGACTGGATCTCCTCTGGTTTGAACCAAAGTGAGATTTCTCTCTTTGCGGATTCTGCGGAGTCTGATCCATGAATCATATTTCTGCCGGCCTGTTGACAGAAATCGGCTCTGATTGTTCCTGGAGCAGCCTCACCTGGGCGAGTTGATCCCATCATTTTACGGGCTTGAGCAATGACATCAACACCCTCGAATACCATGCATAAGACTGGACCAGTCATTTTCTCTATTAAGCCAGGGAGGAATGGCTTTCCTTTATGTTCAGCATAATGCTCTTCCAATATTGCTGGTGTAGCGATTGTCAACTTCATAGCTGCAATGCGGTATCCACGTTTTTCAAAACGAGAAATGATTTCACCAACAACTTGGCGTTGGATACCATCAGGCTTTATCATCAAATATGTTTGTTCGAGCTGCATTTTGTTAACTGTAGGTGTTGTTGAAACACGTGGAAAGCTAAAACTCTGTTTGTAGATAGTAATTTTGTTTAATTTATGTAAACCACAAGGGTTTTTTATTTAACAAAATATTTACAATAAACAAAAAAAATAACGTGAGAGGTTTTCCCACTAAAGTGAGATAGGGTTCTATGAATTTACATATTTAATTATATATTTTTGTCTTATATGTTTGGCCACAATTTTAATAGGCATTGTTATTGTTTATTAACTAATTGCAACTAATTTTGGATTTACATTGTTTACGCCCCTCACCAAATGAGACAAGTAAGGTCGCCAAAACTGATAAAACTTGTTAAGGCGGCCAACAAAACCTATCGAAGTTCACTTTATAGACGTATTTGCAATTAAAAAAGCTATACTTTAAAACGATATAATAACATTATAAACAGTGGGGAGCTCTATGTGTAGGCAAATTTCTGATTTTATTAGTGCTCAAAATTTTTAATTAAATTACAAGTTAGCTCCTTAATATTTTCAAACAAATAATGTGTATTTCCCACTAGATTTTATTGAATGATAGTAATACTGTTAGTATAATTAAGTTGCAATTATTTATATCTATTTCATTTACATTATCTGAAAGATGCAAGATGAATGGAACGTTTTCAAATTATCTTCTTCAGAGCAATTCTAACTTTACATTCAATGATGAACTTCCCGAAGTCGACCTTATAATGCTAAAAAAAAGAAATGCAATGGTTAATGAGAAACTGGAAAAAATAAGAAAATTGAGCAGATCCAACTGGAACTTAGAGTACGAAAACATACTAGCCTGGTCTTTATCTGGGTTTAGTGTTTTATTATATGGATTTGGTTCTAAAATTAACTTTCTAGATGAATTTGTAAAAATAAAGATCGATGGGAATTATCTCGCCCTAACGATAAGGGGATATTTTAGAAATATTAAATTTAAGACGTGTTTGCTTGAGCTATTAAAGGTGCTTGAACAAAGTGAAGATTTAACTAATAGTGCCGATAAAATTCAAAATAGTCATTTCAACAATGAATGTAACATAGAATCTATTATTACAAGAATTAAATCGCTACATAACAGTCCAAGTACATGTAATAGGAACGTATTTTTGATAATACACAATATAGACAGTCTATCCATCAGACCATATTTACCTGCAATTTCTCAACTGGCACAACTTCCATTTATTAGTGTAGTCGTTTCTGTCGACAATATTAGATGGCCCCTGCTGTGGAGCAATTCAATGCGCAGTAGAATGAATTTTCTATATTTTAAAGTGTCTACATTTGAGGAATATGATATTGAGCTGGATCATTTTTACGAAAACCAACCGCCGTCATGGCTGGGGGCACTTTCTGAGACTTCCCATGAGCAATTTAAACTTGAGCAACTGAATTCCATACTAAATTGTCTAACTCCGAGCCACATTCAAGTTACAAATGAAATTGCCAAACTACAAATGAAGTATGGCCATGCAGCAGAGAGTGAGCTATTTAAAAATCTCAAATCGTCGATGGTTGTTACAACTAAGAACGCTCTTGCACAACTATTGGTTGAGCTATTTACTCACGATGTATTATCTAAAGAATATTCTAATAACAAAGAAAACAAAAATGGAAACGTAGTTTATAAACTAAGACTTTCTGATGAACTTATCAGAGAATATATTAATAATATCAATTAAATGTATTTATTACATATATGCGTTCGTGTATACTGCTAAAAACTTATCGGTACATAATTAAAGATTATGGAATATGATACTAAAATTTGCATCTGCCAGCTAATTTGATAATTCGATAGATAGGGGAGTCTCCTTAATGTAACTTATTAGCTGTTAGTTTTACTAATGCTTTTTTTTGAGTAGCGTTGTTTACAGAATTTGAAAGTAACTACATTGATTAATATTTATCGCTTCATTTAACGGGCATTCATCAAATGTTCATGTTTAATAGAATGTTTCTAATTATTTTCTTTCAATTTGTATTGGCACTAAGTTTACAATAACCGATGTCACGCGTCTTGTCTAGAATAAATTTAGCACTTTATAGTAAAGGGAATGCCGAAATAATAAAACTGAACTAAAATTACAAACGGAAATAAGAGTAGCCACTGGGTAATAACGGTGAGGATTTAAAGTCTATACGAGTTAGATGATAAATGTTTAACGTATGAATCCTATGCAAGCGTAATCATTAATAAATTATGCAAGTTACTACTCGGTATTAACTTTGAGAATTTAGTATAACAAATATATTAAAAAGGGTGTAAACTTAGAGAATATACTTATTATAATTCAAAAGGCTGAGTGATCAAGAATCACTAGAGTATTGTACTTAAGTTTCTACAAGCATGAATAAAATAGTAAATATCATTAATGAAAGCAATAGGGGATTTGAATCAAAATCAAGTAGAATAAGATCTGAAGTAGCTAGCTCTGAAAGAATAGGAATGCCTATTCAGCGTACGAGTAACATTATAGATGATAAAAACCATAGGTCAGTCCACAGAAAAAACAAAGAGTCTACCTCTGATATAAAGGGGGGTTATAATGAAGGGAGACTATTAGAGAAAGATGCAATCTTTAATAAAAGCTTTACAAATAGTACCGGTAATAAGAATGGAGTAGAGCTATATAGATGTGATTTGGTTTACATTTCATCTAGAAAGAAAGTTCCAATAACTCCAGTGGAGAGCTGTGAACTACAGCCTATCGTAATTTTAAGGGATAAAATGGGCAAACTTTGGGATGATGACGACGAAAGCTCAGATAACCCGGTTTTAAATGGCTCTGCAAGTATTTACTATCGTTGGAGCCGAGGACCATCTCGTGCAGTGTGTACATTTCACCCAAGCCAAGTTGCCATGTTACAGTGTGCTACAACCCTGAGGTGTTTCTGTGGAGTGAGCTGTTATAAACAAGGATTCGCTCAATTGAGGCGATTTTATGAAGTTAGAGGAATGAGCCCTATATCTCCACATCCGAACAGCCACACATATGGAGTTCCCTGTAGACCATTCCAATTCAATGATCCAGACAGTTCATTAAGAGACAGGGACGATTCGCACATTTCACTACTTCTGAAGACAGGACTAGTCCATACATCATTAGATGAAGAGGAGTGGATTCCTGTTGGAGATCAGAGAAATTATCTACCTGTGTCTGAGGACGTTGGACACCAGTTAAAGCTCGAGGTATTTCTATTGTTTCATCCAGCGAAGAACTTAAAATCAGAGGCTTTTGAAAGACTTCTACGTGATGCGAAAAGCTCTCCATTAACGTACTCCAAAATTACAACGGCTTGCTGTGTTCCTAATCTTCCTCAAGCTCCACCTAGGTGCATTTTAACTGTTCCTACCAACCGAACAAGTGGAATTGGGATCAATCAAAGTACAGCAACAGTTATTAATCACTCTAGGTTTAAAGTGTTCTCTTGGAATATTCTTGCAGAAATATATGCCAGTCAAGAGGCGTTTCCTCATTGTGACGCATACATGCTTTCATGGTCATATCGTAAAAATAGGATAATTATCGAAATTTTAAGTCACCAGCCGGATATTGTTTGTCTCCAAGAAGTTCAGACTGAGCATTTTGATGACTTCTTTAAACCTGTACTACAACAGTATGGTTATGAGGGGGTTTACAAACAAAAGACCACCGAGATTTTTACATCTGGGAGCGGAAGAAGGAAAGATGGGAAGTACACAATGGATGGATGTGCCACTTTTTATAAAACAAATAAATTTATTGCTAAAGAAAACTATTCATTAGAGTTTTCCGCTCTGATAAAAGAAGCTACGCATAGGACCCTCCCAGCGGAAGTTAAAAATAATCCTGCAGCAATTAAAAGGCTACTTAAGGATAATGTTGCAGTTGTTATTCTTCTTGAATATCATCAAAGTGAAACAATTAGGCATGATTCAAATCAGCAATCAGGTGGTTCATCAGGGACAAACAATAGGGGCAATACAGGGATTAGCGGCTCTTCTAATTTAGGAGTTGGTAGTATTCAAAGTCAATCTGGAGTGGGTATTTCATCATTAACTAATCAAGTACAGACCGACTCCTCTGAAGGTTCAGCAACTTCTCCACCACTACAAGTTATCATAGCAAATACACATATTGTTGCAAATCCAGAGGCAAATGATGTAAAAATTTGGCAGGCGCAAACATTAGTATCCGTTCTAGAAGAGTACCTTCATGATTGCTATAGGAGACAGCCAGTATTGCCAGGTCTAATTATATGTGGTGATTTTAACAGCACTCCGGACAGCGCATTATATCGCCTGCTGGCCACAGGTACCTGTGAAAAAAGTCATAAAGACCTTGCTATGGACCGTTATGGGCTTCTTTCTGATCTACAACTAGGACATTCAATGAGGTTACGCAGTGCATACTCTATGGCAAAGGCTATAGTTGAAGGTCACAACCCCAATATGCTAACATCATCCACAGAATCACTGGAGCCAGTCTTCACAAATTATACACCTAACTATCTTGGTTGCCTAGATTATGTATTTTATACGGACGAAAGACTAAGACTCGGAGGGGTTCTCGAACTTTTAGATGAGGAGGCCCTTATTCGCGAGGCCGCTGCTTTACAACTTCCTGACTGGTCTCTACCAAATCCTCAAAGACCATCAGACCATCTTCCATTATTAACAGAATTTGAGTGGAACATCTAACTACTTAAACTCTTAATTAAATCCTATTCTTCTATTTAGTTCTCAGCATAAATAAATAAACGTAATTTTTCAATTTAACTAGAATAATTGAAAATTTGCTATTACCTTATCGTTTATTTGGAGAGTTTGGAGTTGGCGCTAAGTGCATGTGAATAGTAGGAAATTTTTACCGAGCCATGTTAAATAATGCTAAGGAAATTATTGCATGTTTATTGAGCGCAGACAATGATGACCAAAATATAGAGTTGCATTTTAATTTTGTTCTTGAGCTTTGGGAGTTCGTTATAATTCAGTAATTCAAAATAAGAAAACAATGGGTGGCTTAGAACAATAGTTGTGCAACTACTTTTCATTTTGTCTGTATAATTTTGTAATTTTAAAATTCTCAATATTACTCCATCTAAATAGATGGGCTCACAATTTATTCAACTGAGGAAAATTAATAAAGCTTAATAAATATATCAAAATTATTAAACAATTGGACAAATTGGTCGAAAGAATGATAAATAAAGACAACAAGGTAAATATTTTGCTGGATAATAAATATAAAATTAGTCCCACAGGAACTCGAGCGGAGAGAGTGAACTTAGAAATAACATTTCTTGTATCAAGCATCATCATTTGCGTCATAGTTTCCCTTATCAGTTTTGTAACACAAGGAAAAAATCAGATTAGGGCAAGTTGTAACAACCCAAATCATATCATAGTAATGACTCATGGATGGGCTGGGACCCCCGCGAATATGGATGTTCTTGCAGAGAGAATAATAAATAAACACAATTATTTAATAGACAATGAACGGTCTGAAAATGAGAAGATACATAAACCAGATTGTATATTAATATATAAAGTTCATTCCAACTGGGGGTATTTCAGAAGCATTTTTATAACATCTGATGGCATTGAGAATGGGGCTCTGAGAATGTCTAAAGAAATACAACAAGTAATTATGAAGACATCATCTTTAGAGAAGATATCATTCATTGGACACAGTCTTGGGGGCCTATATAATAGGGCAGTGCTTCCTTTATTAGCAAACTCCGTAAATAATAAAGATGTTCAATCAGAGAATAATATTGGCTTAATAGGTGGCCTCAAACCTATGAATTTTATTTCTATTGGCACACCACATAAGGGTGTTCTAAGTGATAGTTGCACTGTTTTTGGGTTTGAAATCCTCCAAGCATTTTTCCCGTGGAAATGGATTTCAAAACTACCGACTATTTCACAGCTGCTACTCATGGATAAAAATGATCCATTAATTTCTGAAATGATGAACAACATGAATATGATAAATCCTCTTTCTTGGTTTAAACATAGGCATACAATTGGATCGATTAAGGGAGATTTGTTGGTTCCACCAACTTCAGCATCTCTCCTGCCCTTCTGCGCAGAAAGTGAAAGCTTTTCATATTTGTTATTTAATATGTATGATTTAAATGAAAAGTATTCAGAACAAAAAATACAAAAATTGATCTATCCACAAAAATATGTTAACCCTAAAAATATTAAAGGCAAAAAGCAAAACATATCTACTAACACATACAATGGAAAAAAAGAAAATTTAATTGAATGGATAACAGTAATTGACTCCGGAGACGAAAAATTATTCGAAAATAAAAACGAACTCTACTTTAAAAATATATTAAAAAATAGAGGAAGGCCGGTCCATTTAGTTAAAGAAAGGAATGAAAACATCTTTAATCACAAAACATTTTATGAATTAATTAATAGAAACCCAAATGGAAATTTGGACAAATTGGTATGGATGAAAACCTCGGTATTATTCAAGAACAGAATACACCGGCTTTTTTCACACCAGCTTATGATGTTTTGCTTTGAAAACTGGGCGTATTTCCTTTTGGGAAATAATTTCCAATTATTAGATCATATAATAGAAAATATGAAATTCTGAAGCTAAATATGACTTATTCCTACTTAACATCTTCATTTAATTAAATGATAATAATAATTACAAGTAATATGGCAAAAATTAGAAATAGATATGAAAACAACTTTAATTCTTTCCATGCTAGAATTGAATGATTTAATTTTAGTGATTTCACAATTGTTAACCTACTTGAGATTCCCATTGTCTTGATCATCTTTTCAAAAACAAAGTTCAAATTTGTATCTGAAGAAAATTAAAGGAAGTCAATAATTAAATACGAAACTCACTTTCATTTTCTACTTCAAATGCCATTCCCTCTATTAAATTATTTTGCTCATTCAACTCCTGTGAAATTATTAAAGCTGCATTATGAAGTTTTTTGGCGTTTTGATTGATATATTCTAAGTTTTCATTGTTGATTGAGCCTCCCATATTATAAAATCCATTGTCAACAATATGGTTATCCATTGATGCATAACTATTTATTAAATAATCTCGGTTAATTTTTCGCTGATTTTGAACCTCTCGTTCTAAAGCATTATTATAAGTTCGTCTTGCCTGATCTTTACAATATATCACGATTTCATTTTTAGATTTCAGGCTTTTTTCTCTATTATTTAGCTCATCTTTGCTTATTTCAATGAATCTATTTGGATTTTTCTTTAGATTATTAATAATGTTGTCCAATACCGTATAAATCTCATCAAAACGCTCTATATCCACATTTATTTTCTCATACAAATTTCTAATCTCGGAATTTTTGCTGTAGTCAAGTATGTTTTCTGCTTTCTCCTTGAATTCATAACATTTTTGAATCAGCCCTTCTGAAATTTGCTCAAGCTCACTAAATAATAAATATTAAACGTAAATATATTTTAACATAAAATTTGGATCAAAATTCTTACCCAAATGCCTTATAATATGGATCTTTTCTATACATCAATTAATAATAATTAAAAATATAAAAATATATGCACTTAAACTAATTTTAGGAGTTATACCTCATTACTAATTATACGTAAAAGATCCAGCCCTCAGAATTGCAAAGAAATTCCTCAATAAATATTGAGAAAAAAGTAATTTAGAAAACTATAATTTAAAAGCAGGAGGGTTTTAACGACTAATAATATACAGCTATGATCATGCTCCAACTACCATTGAAAATCTCATGAAAAAAATTCACTCCCCCAAATGGCTGGAACAGTTTACTTACTACAAAATTCAGCAGCGTTTTATCCACCAGCTTGGAAAAAATTGTTAAATGTTTTAAATGTGACACTATATTCAGCTTTGATTAATGCCTTAAAAAATCGTATGTAGCATTTGTCAGGAAAACGAAATAGTGTACTCCCAGCCAATGAATAATGTATTCGTTTTCACATTATTATTGGCGGCGTTTTCAACACTTTGTAAAGTATATATTTTCTTCAAAAAGTGATGGTAATACAATAGATTTTGAGCTATGAAACGCTTAAATCTTTAAAAACTGTCAACATTTATTCCCATTCAAATTTAAATATAATTATTAGTTATGCTCTCAGTCCATCTTAACAAATTTGTTAACAAAATTAGAATAATTAAATTCAAGCACTGTATAGTTTAACATTCTTATTTTCTATTTTGGTATCATGGTCTAATATTTCGTCCAAATAGTAAGGAAAATGATTTCATTTGTACACAAAAATCATGCTCTAACAGTCCATACAGTGAATATAATTTAATTACAGAGCGAGCAGTGTTACTCCGCAGAAAAGTTATCGGTTGGAGTAAGATTATGTTTGACTCCCTCCTTGCTAATGTTATCTGATGTGTTTTTCAGTCTCAGATTCTTTACAATGGTTATTGCATTTTCAATTCTATCAATAGAAATTGTATTTTTATTAACGAGGTCCATTTCACCTTTTAGCATGTCTTTCCTAAATTGGATTCTGATATTTGGTACATTGGACCTTGAAATATCATTAATTTCGCAAGGTTCAAAGTCATTCAGAATATTATACAACGATTTGTTCAGGTGATTATAATTCTTGATGCCTAGCCAGCTTGCCTTAGATTTTGGGGAGAAGCCAGATTGAAGTACAGAGTTTCTAGCTATTTCACAAAGATCAATATTGTTCAGTTTCCAAATATGAGAAGCAATGGAATATTCCTCTAGAAGAGACTCGTCTGTGAAATGAAAGATAAGAGGGTCATCAGTTGAAAGCGATACATTCAATCCAACATTAAAGAATTTAGGGAACGGATTCTTCATTAACTCCAAAAATAATGCATTGTTAGAAACAGGCGAAACCGCGATTCCAATTTGCTTTAAATAATATAAATACTGCAAAACTGGAGTCTTCTTTAATAATATCCCGTGATTTATAGAATCTGCTAGTAAGTACATAGTGGCTAAATGGGAAATTTTTCCTGCCTCTCCACAATGTGGTCTGAACTTTAGTGGATTTAGACCTCTAGAATATAATAGCTGGTTAAGAACTCGAATATTGCTATAAAGGTAGAAACCCCAATATGAATAAGGTGGATTATCACAGGATTTCCAATTCTCAGGGTAGCAAAAGTTTGGGCTGTCCATAGAGTACTTACTCAGTTGGCTTTCATCATCAACAGTATCCCAACCAACAATATTTGAAAGTAAAATAAAAATCAATGGATTTTCTTTTGGATTTATCAGAGCCTCAATTAACGGCGAGAATATATTCTCTAGCATTTCACTAAACGAGTGGACACTTTTTTCTTTATTAAACGTACTATATAGTCTTGGAATTTGAATAATCCATCTAACGTGTTTGCAATATAACCCATTGTAATATAGCCACTCTGACAACGCCTTCCATTCACTCTTATCTTTTCCATAAACACTTATTCTCCACTCTACGAATTGAAAGTGCGTATCCTTTAAATCTTGAATTACTTCTTTTGTGATATTTGCAAGGTACTTACCTTTGATAGGATTGTTATATTTTAAAAATATATCTCTCATTATATTTGATCCAAATGGATTGTATTTCTCATTAAACCTGTCAAATCTTTGAAAGCAGTTCCTAATTGCATCCATATTTAAATGATCTATTGAATTACTTTGATAGTCGCATCCAAAGACTTTGTTGAATACTTGCTCCAATGTACTTGGGACATTATCACTATTGTAGAATACAACACGGTCCTTATCTGAATTATAACACTTTCTTATAAACTTTAAAAGATGTTGTTGGCTCATACATGCCGAATGATGAACATGTGTATCAACCTTGTAAACGTTATAAAAACCCGTTCGAATATTCTTTTTAGTTAACTCATTTTCATATCTTCCGTTAAAAAGCGAGTACAATTGATAGCTTTGTAGCAGGAATTTCAATCTATAGTAAGTAAAGCTTTTTACAATTGGGCTGTGAACTAGACTCATTATTCTTCTAAGACACCTTATGAACTCGTGAACAGTTTTGCTCTCTGTTTCATATAAAGGAAAACTTTTTTTAGTCCCCATATAACATTTTGAATTATTAGTTAAATCATCACTTGAATCATGTTCTGAACTTGAATTAATTGATTCTGTTTTCTTGATCTTTTTGAATGTTACAGGGTTGTATAACAAATTCTTATTGGAATACCATTTAATGTTGTAAACCCCATTAATCATTTCATATTTCACATCTATGTTATCTGGAATTGTTTTTAAAATGGACTCCACGTCCATTATAGGGTTTCCATCTTGTAAATGTCCATAGTTGTGGGCTATTAAATGGTCGTGTTCAATTGTAGGAAGCTCATTGTTCCACTCATCTCTCATCTTTAATACTTCATCAATAAGCCCAATTGCAATATTCATTTCTTTATCGTATGACTTAGCAAACACCATTTCAGAGCTTGGGATTAGTTTGACGTATTCAGTTTCAAGCTCGTCATTTAGTATCCCCTTATTAAATTCATCTAAAGTACTATTAGAAGCACTTTTTTTAATTTTGTCAGTATTAGAATACCTGCTTGAGGTACTTCCTGTAAAGTTCAAGTCCTCTGTTTGAGCCTTACTCGGGTCATAAATGCAATCAATTGAACTATCATCCAAGTCAGCGGAATCACGCTCTACAATGTCATCCGAATAGTTAATCTTGCCTAACTTGGCTTCCGACGATTTAAAGAGTAAAAAATCATCAAAAGAACATGATGCCTCTCTGTTTTCTTTTAAATTAAGCGAGTTCTCCGTTAACATGTGCTCTATTTCGGACTCTGTATAGGTTACAGTCTGTACTGAGCAAACATCAATGCTATTTTCTGACATTTTCCCAATTAATAAAAAATTTAGCTACAAAGCACCCTTAAAGAACATTCTAATAGTTACCAAGGGGCTTGAAATATTTATTTTAGTTCAATAATACAATTCAGAGATGGACTGATTTGTATTACAAACTAAATGAAAATAATTAAATTCCCTTCAGGTCAAAAAAATATATGCATTGTCTTAAATTTTGGCGCCAAATCAGGTTTTTGAGGCCTGAGAAACAATATCTTAGTTTGTTTCCTATTATTTTTCCCAGCTAAACACACTTTTCGTGCTAGATAAACATATTTACACAAATTAGCGTGTTTGTTACTTTTAGTATTTATGATAAACTCTTCCCAATTAATCTTATTAAAGATTTCCCTCCAGTTTCTGTGGAGGTCACGGATCTATTAATGTAAAAGAGTCTATGTGATCATATGGAGATGTAATCTTAATATATTGATCGTGGAGAGTTGGATATTCATCAAATTGCATTATATTTCCGTAAGGATCACTCATTGAAATTAGTGGTTCCGAAATTTTGTAGTCATCGAGGAAATTCACGCAATCCATAGCATTTGAAGCGCAATTACCATCCTGTGCAATGTGATTTTCCGTACTGCATGTTTCCTCATCAAGAATAACAGTTTGTCCGTCGGTAGAATCATTTTGGATATAATTACTGCTGGAACTGTAAATGTTGAGTATTTCATCTATGTTCATCAAGTTAAGCATGGATTCTTTATCTAGAAATACTTGTTCATGATACATTTTAAATGGCTTGAATTCTAAGTTCTGGGAATGATCCAATTCATTAACTTCATTATCTTTGTTTGGAGACAAATTTCCACTTGATGCCTCTAATTTGCTTGCTTCGGCTGGGAAATTATAGTCAGTATTGAAGTTGTTGATATAACTTTCATGAATTTTCATTTGAGCTTGATTCTCATAGACACTAATATTTTCATTGTAATTTTTGTCAGTGTATGGATTTTCAATGCACTCTTTTTGTGAACTGTCGAGTGTTGGAGTTCCTGCAAAATATTGAATGTTATTGGACTCCATATTAGATTCAACGCAATTTTCTCCTATTGATATGTTACCTTGAGAAAATGTAGTAGATTGTGTAAGGTACGTTGAGACTGCTTCTCTGTAGGCATTTGTTACTCCTTCTGGCGAAACTTTTGAATCAATGCTTTTCACCCAGTAATTTAGAGGCTTCAGTGATGCATCCATTCTATTGTCATTCACATTATTCACTTTTATTTGACTTGAATATAAACCATTACTTGTAATACCACTGTTTTCTACAAAACCATTGTACTTACACTGCTCAGTTTGAGACTGAAAAATACAAGCATGTTTTAAAGCCCTCTTCACTCCACCATATATCGTAGGATTGAATGATTTTGTGTTCATTTGATTTATTGTTCCCAATCGCTTATAAGAAACAATAAATACTCTTCTACTAGGAACCCAAATGATTCTTTTTGGTAGAGGTTTAAGCCTGTTTGCTTGTTCATTCAAGCTAATCACACTATCCGTATCACTGTCTTCACAAAAGCTGTTTGTGTTTTCTACCTTTGTGAATGTAATACGCGTATTGCTATTCCCAACTCTTTGTGAAGATCTTTTCCCACTTATCCCTGATTTTGAGCTTAATGAGTGGTCATTAGATGAAATACCTCTTAAATTACATGAGTTATCTATGTTTTCAACATAGCTATTTGTTTGATCCTTCTCAGCTATAGATTTCTGCTTTTTTATCCACTTTATTGCCAAATTAAATGCCTCTAGCACGCCTCTTGTTCTAACAGAAAACCATGCCCTTCTTTTATTATATGTAATGCTGAAACCTAACCTTTTTACACAGAATTTAATGAATGAGGAATAGGGAGGTACTAAGAGAACTTCAACTTGCTGAGAAATAATACCAATATCATCTGAAATTATGGTGAGTAATTGCTTCTCTGGAGATTCTATATGATCTAAACTTTTAATCTCTCTACATCGATCGATTGCTTCATGAATATTAAACAAGTCAATATTAGAGCATTTAGTAAAGCTATTTACAACCTTCCTTGGCATACTATTGTTTTGAATTTCAAATAATTCATTTTCATATTCCCTATTTTTTATCTCATCAATTTCTTTGTGTCTCTTTTTTTTATAATTGCTAGTAGAGTTTGTTTGGAAGTTCGCAGTTGTATCTACCCTAAAGTCATAATTATAGGAATTTAATTCTTTGACTTTAAAGTTATTTGTATTTTTGTATTTAATAGAGCAAGCATTTATATAGCTCTTGAATAGTTCAAAGGAGTTATTTTCATCGGGAACCCTTACTCCAATAAATTCTTGTTCGTGATAAATATACCCATTGATATTACCCTCCAATGAAAAACTTGCTCCAATCTCTTTTTTACATAATCTATTGTTATTTTTTTGAATCTTATATCTCCATGACAACGTTTCCAAACTCCATTGGATGCCTTCTGGGTATGGAAGTAGTAGTTGCCTATGCTGTTCCAATAGCATCGGAATCGGAATTCGCAAGTACTTATATTCTCCAATGAATTTTTCATTCATCCACTTTTCAAAAAAGTAGTATAGTAAAACAGATTGGGAAATATAACATCTTCTTGATAAATCTCCAAAACTATGGCTTATGTCTTCTCTAACCAGTTGGAGTTCACTGACTAGCATTTCATTAAAGTTTTTTGAAATGTAACTTTTTACCAACAAAATTTCGATTGGAGATTTATATGGCTTGTCGTCTTTATTTTCATTTTGTATGCTCTCAATAGAAACACCTCTTTTGGATTTGAAGCTAATTTTATGAATTGAGGAGATGTCATAAAGTTCTCTATCACAGCTTGTGCTTTTCCAGCGATCAAAGTAATGTATTTGACTTTCTGTTAATCCAAGTGCACTTTCCTTCTCACCTAGTACAAATACTAGTGCATTTTTAAATATTCTTGTTGAAAATCTGAAATCACTATAATAAAAGTTATTGGACACCGTGATACTATTATGACTTTTGTTACAAAAACTGCAGTAGTATTCGTTTGTGCAGTTCAAAGAATATGGAACTAAAATATTGTCACTATTTATACCTTCGTATTCTCCAACAATTGCCGACTTATTCTTCGTAACAACTGTACTCGCAGATGACACAGAAGCTGCGGTTGCCTCACAGCTTTTGGGAGATTCATTATAATTAAATCTCTCCAACTTTTGCTCAGAAATACGACTTCTACTTCTCAATTTCATAATTTCATCGCCTATAGTTGGGATTAAAATGTCCATATTGCTATTTACAGAGAGTACCAATTCATCTCCGGGATAAATACATGCACTAGGATTAGATGTTACATATAGCCTACCATCAATAACTTCCAGATGACAGTTGCTTTCATCACTTTCCTTCCAAGTTTTTTGAATAAATCCAAGAATACCAGTTATATTTCTAGTATCTATAACTACTCCATTATACCTCCAAATCCAATTTAAGGAGCTATTTAATTCAGTGTATTCAAATTCTTTACTTCTAAAAACCAAGCTACCTAAGCTCAATAATTCTCCATAAATTTCACCTAGTATTACTCTTTCATTGTCTCCATTTATTGCCTTATTTCCAATGTATCTAACGCCATATCTCAAATAATCCTCATCTCCTATTTTTCCATGTTCTTCGTAAAGTCCTAAGTAAGGAATTCCCAATTCATTTGGGGACCAAATAATATTTCTTCCAGTTAGCTTTCTTATTTCTTCCCCAGACTTCTGCTCCACTATCATTTTTTTTAAAGTCTTTTGGAAAGAGTGTTCAGTACTTAATTTATTTTATTATTTTTTTTTTACATAAGTTTTAAAGTCGAATTTAATTTAATTAAACTCTCTTAATTAATATAAATTGTTATATTCAAGCCATCAAATTAATCCTCCACTAATTTTTAATTTATTTCCTCCACTAATATTCCATGAATAATAATTTATTCAACGGACTACTGAAGTTGTCAGCAAATGATTTTTTAAAATTTTTGTGGGTACCATCCACCATAATTAATTACACGTCGCCACGATACAAATAATATTCTATAATTATTTATGCAAATTACTATATATTAAATAAAAATATAATCTTTTCATAGGTTAGAATTTTTTTAGCTAATAAATTCTTATATTACCCCATTGTTTTATTGCATGCATGCAATAATTAAATGTGGGGCGTCCTATATTTCCACACATTTTAAATATGAAAGAAAAAGCGATTTATAAATAAGTTTATTATAAAGAGACTTTATTATATGTGATCAAAATCCAAATTCCAGGTTACAAGATTAAGTCAAGAAACAAAGTGAAAAAATAAAAGATTCCTCGTGGGTGAAATTATTTATGTAAGATTGTCAGATATTGAGAATTTTATTTGGGCTACTAAATAAGTTAAATTTTGTTTCATCTCCAAGTTATATTGATCAAATAATTTTAATGAGTCAATTAAATCAAGAATTAAAGCTATGTGGAGTTTACGAGTGCAACTATACAAATACAGGTGGTGAAATTGTACATATTTCTCCCACAAGTGATTACTATTCAAACTTGAACATCAATGAGACTATAACAAGTGTTTTGCTTCCATATTACATCGATGTGAATTTTGATGGAATAAATCAATTTGAAAGTCAATATCATATAGTACTTAGATTTAACAATACATCAGATAACATTATGGTAAGGTTACACAGGATGTATATTGTTCATGAAGGAATTCCTGTGCAAATACATAATCTAAATTGCTATCTACTTGGGAAAACTGCAAAGTTGAGTAATGATATGAAGCTAAGTTTACTGGGTTCTTCTTCTATAAAGAATAAATCTCAATATTTTAAATCTATTCGGGTAGTTATTAAAATTGACAATCCTGAACACGATGAAGAAAATACTAGGTTTTATAATAAGAGCACTATCAGAATCCTTCTGGATTACTTTGTAGATTCTAGAGATTTAATTGAAAGAATACGTGTAATTAAAGATGATATAAAGAATGTTAGTTGCACAAATGATTCAAATGATGCCGAATCAGAAGAGGTATTTTCAGAAGCCTGCAGTGAGGACGACTCGTTTGCCCCAATATTATTACCAACCATGGGGCATAGATAGTTGTTTAGAGGAGTTAATTGGAAAAAAAATAAGTTTTTTTATAGAATATATCAGTCATAATATAATAGGGTTAAATGTAAAATAAGTTTTGCTAGTTTTGCAGAACCACAACTTTTGCAGACATTATTGGTGGTTCAATGTAACTATTTTTAATTTTCTTAGATATAATGTTTGTAGCTATGCTATTATTTTTCGAGTTATCCGAGTGTATGGCGTTGGTCAGCTTATTCATATTATAACCAATATATTTTGATGAATTATTTTCAGATTCAGTATCTGACTTTAATGAAACTTCGTCGTATAATAATGCTTCATTTGAAAAATATGTGGTATTATCATTTATATCAGGACCAGAGGCACTTTGTTTTATATCAATAGTTCCACCAATTACTCTTATATTAGATTTATATGATTTAGTGTGTTTATATTCACAAATATCTACATCACTATAATTCACAGCCTCACTATTAAAATATAAAGCCCATTTAGTGTATAAGTAAAAAATTTTAATGGTTCCAATAATATCTTGAATTTTCATAATCAAAATGGATGATATAGAAAGAATTAATCCAAGAAAATTATTTCTTATCCACACAGGCCATGTACTCTTGATTGATGTACTTAAAAGAGTTTGGAATCCTTGAACTACTATCAGACCAGTTAATCCAAAAGTTTCAACATTATTAATTTTGCATCTTTGATAAATGCCAAGCATTGAAACTACAGAAAATATGACTGCAAAAAACTCTTTCTTTTCAATATTAAACATAGATTCTATTGTGTGCCAAATTAAACTTAAGCTATATTCATTATTTTCTGTTGTTGAATCTATAGAAGAAAATTTATTATAAAACAAAACCTTTATTCCCAAACAAACAGGCAAAACTATTAAGACTTGCCCCAGAGTCATGAATGAATGTATATATATATTACAAAGTTTTCGCCTTAAGTCATTTATTGGACTGATTCTTGTGAAGTCTATGTTAAGCTGCTGGTTGGATACAATTTGATCAGTCATTAATTCCTTCAATATTTTATTGCACACTAGGTGAAATAAAACATCATGTAGTGCTGGAAGTATTAAAATTGGGATCATTCCACACAATAATAAGCTATTTGTTGTTTTCGCCAAATGAGCTATAACTCCCTTAATTGGTGTGGCTGAAAATAAGGAAATAAAGCTCAAAATAATAATGGATATATTTGTGAATGATATTTGATTGTCTGTAATCATTCTAGATCTTTGAAATAGCTTCTCCATCTCTAACTTAATGCTATCAATGATTTGTGTGATCTCCAATATACTAGAAGAGTTCTTATTTTTATTTGGTTCGTTTGATTGACCGTTAGAACAACATAATCTGGAGTATGCTGTTTTATTATTAGATGACTCCCAAAAATAATATTCTTTATTGATTTTATATGTAAGTAAAAAGAATATTATTAAAGATGTTAGTGGAGCAAATGGTTGTGACAAAGAAATCATTTGGATTGGAAAAAACTTGTCTATAAGAGGCTGAGATATTGTTAAAATACTCGAAATGAACATCCAAATAAACAATGATACTTTGGAGTTGTACGAAAGATGTGTAAAAAAGCTGCCTCCATAGTTCATAGAATCCAATGAATTTAAATCTATCATCGACCTTTTGGCTGCTACAAGCATATTCATTTTTTCTTTTATATCATAGATTTCGAAGAATAAATAAAATAAAAGTCCAACTCCAAATATTGATCTCAGTATCACAAAATCGATCATACTCTTTCCAAAGTGGGTCATCATAGATTTATGAGTTAGCGACAATACAATTCCCCCTAAAAATGTTAATTGATTTTCGATTAATGGCAGTAGTATTTTTTTTGGGTGAGGCGGAAGTTCACTAATTAGTTTTTGTCTTTTCACAAAAAAAGAGTTCTCATTAATTGAACCATTGCTAAATAGTTTTCTATCGTTTTTCCTCTCATCAAGAACTGCTTTCCTATTATTTACGGAAAAAACCTTCCTGGACTCCAACTGAATTTTCTCTAACACGATGGGTCTCTTTGGCTCATTGGGATTCATTTTTGATCTAGCATCAAAATTTTGCACAAAAAATAATGAAAATTCAGAATTATACCAGTTTTATTCAATTATACTGTTTTTTAACAAGTTGAAATACACAGCTTCACACTTAAATATTTTTTTAGTGACTTTGCACACTCATTTTCATTTTTTTAAAGAATTTATTAGTAAATTAATTATAGGTTCTGTTCATTTTTATTTTTTAGTTATTGAAATATCAATTCCTATTGAAATATGATCCGATGGGTATTGAGGTGATGGAAGAGTATCAACCGGCTTTAATTTCACTTCATCTACATACGGCAGGTAGTTATTTAAATAAATGTTGTATTTCTCAAAAAAACCATCTTCTTCTACTAAATAAATATAATCTAGTTGACCAGAAAATTTCTCAACTTTATTAGTAAACGGGTAATATAGATTGCAATCGAATCCTTTAGAGTCTGCATGTTTGACCCTTCTATTACTTTGTTTGAAATTAATGTGCACATTTTTAAATTTCTCGTCCAATTTTATATCCAGAAGATCGACGCACTTATTATTGATATTGAAATCAAACCCTGTGTTATTTGACTCTAAAATATTGCATGAATTTTTTCCATCTGATTTAGCGTTTTCTTTCTGCTCTTTTTCGCTATTCTTATCTTTCTGTTTATGTTTTAAAAACATGGAGTGCGTCCACTCAGTCGAGTCAGAGGCAATTCTTCCTGTGGTTAAAAGAGTTCTAGCATCTGAGATTCCGAGAGTGTTGAAGTCTCCAAGTATAAAGGGGAAAATATCCCTATATGGAAATTCGGATCTAAATTTTTGGAGATATATGTCAACATAATCCATAAGTAGCTTAGACTGTAGTATTCGAATGTGCCCTCCAAATGGATGATAGTATAAATGAGTGTTTGCAAATATGAATATGGCCCCTGTTGTCTTATTCTCTAAAATTGTGATTTGAAACACTGTAGAAATTCGATCTAGCAAGGATTCCAAAAACATAGGCCATTTTGTGCTAATTTCTTTATAAATATCCGGATAATCCGTTTTCAATATTTCTCTGAAAAGTTTTGTTTCAGATTCTAAAATACGAAATTGTTCTTTCTTAAAAAACGTCGATACACTAGCATATTCTTTGTGGAAAACACTCGAGTATCCTTTAAACTCCATCAATAAATTAATAAAGGATTCATATAAACATGGTTGGACCTCTTGTAGACAAATTACATCCGCATTCAAATCAAAAAGCTCCCTTGCCAGCAAGCTCCTTCTATAATTCGAATTTAGTGCATATTTGGGGCAGTTTGTGTACATCTCATTTAGAGCTTTATCAGTTAGAGCATAAATCTCCGATAATATATTGAAAGTTACTATTTTCAATCTATTAGTTCTTAATTCTGGACTCAGTTCTAAGTCACGATTAAAAATAAGAATTCTGTCTTCTCTCCAACTTAATTCAATAGACTCATTAATATGGTTAAATCTATAAATTGTATCAAACAATGGGGATACTTCAGAATTAAGAGTAATTCTAAATATTAATGAGTAATTCTTGGTATCATCATTAATATTTATGTCATTCTCCTTTTCAATGCGCTTTATGTTGAATTCACAAATATAATTTTGGTCTATCTCAATGGAATACTTAGGTATCTCTGGTAAAATTTCATGTTTTTTTTTTTGGTCCGTAGGGTAATCACTTAAATACCACTTATATGAAAAGTCAGTCAAGCAACCATTTGTAAATATTATATTAGGCACAATAGGAAGCCCCCATCTTATTTCATTTTTTATATTAACTGAATCAACAAGAGGTATATTTTTCTTCAGTGGATAATAGAATTCTTTACATTCTTTATCATTTACTATAATACTTATTTTTGCAAATACCAAGCTTTCATTATTAATAATATCTTCCAACTTAGCGTCTTTATAGCTATTATTATCCTTATCTTGTATTTCTATATTGGTATCTATGTTCAAGCTCCAATTGAATCTTTCTTTTAAATAATTTTTTAAATGCTTGTTAAGATTTAAAGAGAATCTCTTGGAAAATACATCCATTTCTTCTGACCGGTTTCTATTCATAGTTACCAAAATTTTATTTGAGCAATCATTCTTAACGTTAGGCTCAATAAATTTCAATAAAAAAGACTCCATATTTTTGTTTACTTGTATTATGCACTTAATAGTAACCGACTGATTAGAAATTCCTTCTGTGAATATAACAAATCCACTATCTAAATCCATCAACTTTACTTGCATATTGGTCTTATCATTTATGAATTCAACTTTTCAGAGTGGTATTAGTTAAAGAAGTCTCTGTACTTGACGAAATAACAAAGTAAATTATTATATTGAAGACAATTTAACAATTCTAGCATTTGCAAATCTACAGTTAATGCTGTTTTCTAATTAAAAAGAATTATTCCCTCACTTTTCGCTAAACATAAAGTATCGCTATATTTAACTATTAATTTCCGCCAATCGCACCCCTCAAATAGAAAGGTAACCAATGTGATGTCAAATTTTGTGTAAGAAAATTCAGAAATAAATAGGATAATTTCCCTCAAAAGTCAAGACGAATATCAGCAATAATCAGCTGGGCAACAATAAATTGCCATATTTTTTAATAGATATTAAGTCATAATATAGTGATAGTAATGTTATATTCGAATGATTAAAGTAGTTAAAGTTTTATATTTATTTCAAATTTCTTATCAAAATAATTAAATGAATCAAGGGAGAAATATTTAGTTGTTATAGTGTTTTGGGTTAGAATGTTGAACTATTGTAGGTGTAAATAGCAAGATAGCCAAATATAGTATAGAAAACTGCTCTAATTTTAATAACGAAGGCTTTCGTTTAGTTTTTTTTTACAGGTAAAAACTACAGAACTAAGACTATATTAATTGCGCCAACTTTAGCGGGGCCTGGTAGATATAAGTAAACTTTGACATTGAGGGCGAAATAAATATTAGAGATAATTTGAATCATCTAAATATATCCTTTGTATTTAAATAAAATCTGTATATTCAGTTGTAGATGCACTATATGTAATTTAAATATGAATGAGAATGTAATATATTTTCCAGATGAAGAATCCAAAGGGGAGCCCAATGAACAACCAAAATTTGAATCCATTTATAACCGCAGGTTCTCGGGCTTAAATGTATTAAATAAGAGGCTTGTTTCTCAATTAAGTAATTTGGGATACGAATATATGACAAGAGTTCAAGAGATAGTTATTCCGAAGATACTCAATGGAGGGGATATACTACTTAGAGCTCCAACTGGAACAGGTAAGACATTATCATTTTTAGTTCCAGCAATACAGAGAAGTTTACTGAATGAAATAGAAAGAACTCCAATACACAGAAATGATGGGACAATTATTTTAATTTTGACACCAACAAGAGAGCTTTGTGTACAAACAATTGAAACTGCAAGATTGATCGTTCAAAAGATGTCATGGTGTGTAACTGGATGTATCTGTGGAGGTGAGAAGAGAAAGAGTGAAAAGGCAAGGTTAAGGAAGGGAATAACTATTTTGGGAGGAACTCCAGGTAGAATATTAGATCATATTGACTCAACTAACTGCTTTAATGTTCGTAACTTAAGAAATCTAATAGTAGATGAAGCTGATAGATTACTAGAAGAGGGTTTTGGCTCATCTTATAAGAAGATTTATCAATTCATAATGAATGAGGGCAAAAAAAATAACACGGAAAGATTATGTGACGAAGATGACGATGAACTATCTATGCTATTAAATGTTAAACTTAATAATGAAAACAATACTCCTGCTAAGCAAATTATTCTTGTTTCTGCAACATTGTCAAAGCCTGTAGAGGATCTTGCAAGATATTCGCTTAAGAACAATCCAGAATGGCTACTTTTGGATCAATATCAAGAGATTTCTCACAATAATGAAAATGGAAGTCTATATTTGATTCAGGACTCGATAAATGGAACTTTGAATATTCCAAGTAAAGGACTATTTTCAGTTCCTATTAGCCTTCGTCAAGAATATATAATAGTACAAGATAAATTTAGAATACCTGCTCTTATTTCGCTACTATTATCACGTACAGGAAGTGGAAAGAGAACTATATTGTTTGTTTCAAGTACTCAGGTTGTAGAGTTTTATTTTTCATTAATGCAGTGTGTAAGATGGCCTTCAAAACTATTAATAAGAGGAGGTCCTAATGTTAAGGATTCAATACGATTATTGGAAAACTTCAAAAGAGAGATTGACAATAAGGATTTGGGAAACACGGTGAATTATGACAGTATAAACAATAAGTTTAAGAGTAAAAAGAAGGCGAGATTTCATAAATATTCTGATAGTGAATCTGATGGTGAATTCATTCATGATATTGATATCTCCGATTCTGAATACGAATCAAGAAAATATAATAAAAGATCCGATAACAACAATTTTCATAAATGCAAAAAGAAGTGGTTTACAAACCATTCACGTTTAGTCGAGATTTTTGAGAGTATGTTTGACGGTCATATATTTAAAAACTCTATATTTGATGATGATATAGAAGATGAAGATTTTCCCGATGTATTAGAGAATCATAATTCTATAGAAAATGAAATTAAATCTTCAAGTTGCAATATTCAGCCACCAGTTTTTATGCTTCATGGAAATATGAACAAAGATGATCGTCTTGGTCAATTACAATCATTTGAAAAGAGTAATAAAGGAGGAATAATAATTACTTCGGATGTAGCTAGTAGAGGTTTGAATTTTCCAAAAATAGATACAGTAATTCAACTAGACCCACCTCAGTCAATCGAGGAATATGTACATAGAATGGGAAGAACTGCTCGTATGGGAGATAAAGGCACAGGAATAATTTTTCTTAGGCCTTCAGAAGAAGGATACCTAGACATATTAAAAAGCTATGATATAACAGGAAAGAGTGGAATCACAAAGTTGAGTGAGACTACAATTTGGGAAGGATTGATTTCAAACAATAACAATTCGGGAAAGATCGATGATATTTCCGGTTTCTTTTATTCAGTTATTAATAAAATTATTACATTAGATCCTAGTGATTCTCATAATGAGCTTCTTAATAAAGCTAGGAGAGCTTATATTGCGTATGTGAGGTCCTATATGAGCTATGACCGTGAGTTTTCAAAGATATTTTCTATTAAAAAACTTCACCTTGGTCATGTTGCCTCCTCATTTGGAATTAATGAGCAGCCAAATAAAATCATTGGACATATTAAATATTTAGATGGAATAATTAGTTTTAAAGACAAAATAAACATAAGTAGGAAAATGGAACAAACTAAAAGAAACAAACAAGTTAAAATAGAGAGCCCAAAGAAAGTCGCTAAAAAGACTACAAATAAGTCTGTAATCAAAACTAAAAAAAATAATCAATCCAGAAAAAAGAGTGCAAACAAATTAAGCTATAAAGATCTTAACTTCAAATCTGACCCAAGAAACTTAGGAATAGTTGATAAAGCACTACAACTAATGAAAAACAAGAGTGAAATTCATGTTGAACAGAAAAACCAATGCTCTCTCCAGAAATAAATTATTTTAATCTTTCAGTCCTCCAAATGGGGAGCTCCATTAGTTTTTCATATTTTAAACTCAAATATTAAATGTGAATTATATACAAGTAGGAAAGGATAACGCGAAAATAAAATTGAAATACCTATTATCAATTCTCTTTATCTAATTTCATAATAATCCAGTTATATTATTTTCGGTATATTGATAGTGACAGTTAACTTGAACTTGCACTTTAATCTAAAACTAGTATGCAACTCCATATACAACAACAACACAATGTAGGTTTTTATTATCCCAACGATGAGTAACACTTCCGTCATTTGCTTGATCCCAATAGCAAGTTGTGAATAAGTGAAATCCCGCAGGGCTTCTTTGTAAAACAATTACACTCACAATATACTTGAATTTCTCACTTAGTTTACGTAAATTTTCCAGGCACTGACTTGTGATTGAATCAACCCATGCTGTGACTTCAGATGCATTATACTCTGTAGACTGGTCCAAAACTGAATTAATAGACGTAATAATACAGTCCTGTACACCATCCTTTATCGAGGAGAATGATGATATTGATGACAACTGACCACTGGGTAGATGGCTTGTGTCCAAATCGTGTTCCGCTGTACCCCCCAATGACACCTCCCCAGACTTTACCAAAGTATTTGAAGGATCATTCCCTGCCTGTGATGAACTTGACATCCTAATTACAGTACTAATCAATATATCAGATTATGCCTTAGTATTCAACCGTCCGATTTTTATTATAATTATGAATATAAATATAAATA
>JAPCXC010000025.1:0-197565 GCA_027243985.1 Cryptosporidium canis | reverse complement strand
TGAGTGGTCAGCGCAAAAAGGTAGGTTTGGAACATTTTGAAAGATGATGATGGGGAAATTTTTCTTTTTAATCCTAATCTTTCAAATCTATTGATAATTTTATTATTTCACGGTCTAGTTATGGATTTGTTTAAGGACGCTCAGATGGCGTGGGGGTTTGTCAGCAACGTTTGCCACTGTCCTCTAATGAGAGCTCATTTCATGGTTTTTAAGTGGCAAGAGGATCCCAAGAAGGCAGCACTACCTTTGCCTGCGACAGTTTACGTAAAGTCACTCTTTCTGTGGGTAGACTCCCAAATTTCAGACACTAAAATCTTCCCCTTAAAGCCTGGTAAGTTCCAACTCGTGCTTGAGCCATCAAAGTTTATTAATATTCGAATATTAGGAGTGCCTTTTAGTGATGACTTTCAATCAATTGTAAGAAACTTGCTAAGAAGGCTGTTCAGAGTGTATAGCCACATTTATTGCCATCACTGGGCGCATGTAGAATCTATTGCAGCAGCAGCTCATATCAACTATTGCCTTAAGCACTTTGTGTATACGGTACTATTAAACGACCTGTTGGAGTGCAGCGAACTCAAACCCTTGGAGGAATTGGCCAATTACATTATTAAGGAGGGGGAGGGATTCAGCCAGCGATCTAGCAGCATCCTGAATAAAGTCCACGAGCAAGAATTCAACAAGAAGTCCCAAGACCCCCAGGTGAATTCGGTTCTGGCTAGGATAGACATCAGCTCCCCTGACACATACATTCCTTCAACCAATAGCTTAACTGCGGACTCACCCATTTCTGAAGATATAGGTGCAATTCCCTATACTGCCCCAAATTCTGGAGACGACCCTGTCATTAGAAAGTCGATCAAAGCTAACATCGCAGCCTATTCTCGGGCTGGTGCAATAGTTACATCCTCTGACAGAGTCCAGTCAACGTGCAGTGACAGTATGCTAATCACCACAAGCAAATGCCAAGCAGATAAAAAGGACAGTTCTATACATTCCAGAAAAATAAAAACCTATCCCTGGACTGAGCTGGCAAAAAAATTGATTCTATGTACAAAGAGGAAGAAGAAGGATGGAAAGTTGATCAGCACTGGATTTTCAACACCAAATGCTATTTCAGAGCATCTTTGATCAAAAGCGGCTCTCCTCAGCTCTCGTATGGCTTACATGCAAAAGCATGTAAACACATTTGAGAATAATATGTTATTTTTTCTTTTTTCTAGTGGCCAGGTCACTCCAAATGTGAGGGAGCTGCTAGAGGGGCTTGGCTTGCTCTAGTCATTTACTCAAGGCCACCATCCAGAATACTAGCAGTGACCAGTATTCATTACACCACCAAGTTAAATGGTATAAGCAGTCCTAGTCGGTTCGCTTCAATACGCATCCATGTGATCCAATTACCAAGATTTCTTTGTCAATTAGAATTTTAGACTAAAATCTGCTACACAGATTTTTCTAACTAGTACACCTTTGGCACTACAAATTAAAGCACCTGCCACAGAATACGAGGTTTCAAATGCAACATTTAACAGACGAAATTGAACATTAAGGGAACTAATATTTTGTATTTTGATATCTTTGATTTGTTCAGTTCTAACTCTGAGAGATTAAAAAAAAATGTATTAATTAAAATTTAAATAACAAGATATATTCCTATTTATTGTGCCTCTAAGAACTACTGATTGTAGTTGGAGAACTTAGAATCTGATAAAATTCGGGCTTGACTTATTCTCCATTAACCTTTAAAAAACCTCTGGAAACAAACCGGCTTCTTCTCAAGTAAATGGATATCAGTTTGAACCTTACCATTTAAAATTCTAAGAATATAGGTCGCTCGAGCTTTATAAAATGTTGATGTTTGAGAAGATGTGTTAATTTAACTTGCATCCTTCGTAAATGCTTAAAAGATATTATAAGTCAAAGTGCCTTTATAAAGAACGGTCAAGTATTCTCCTTCATGATTGGGAGAATACACCGTTAAAACTGAGTATGAAAGGGCCCCACAAAAAAAACAGTGCTTGGTTGGCCACCAAACACAGATATAATTTCTCCTCTCCCCGGAACAAATTGCCAAAATACCGCATATATGCATGCGACTTTATACATGCTTGAGTGGGCAATAGCTGCTATGTGACCTTAAATTCATCTGTGCAGTGCAAAATTGGATATATTTCTCCTGTAGTTGGTCAGGTGGTAGCCATGGCTAGTTCGGGCACTGCTGCTGGCAGTAGTTGTTAAAGTGGGACAAGAGTCAAAACAGTGGTAATTGGAACCCTTATTGCATGTTTCATATACATGCACAGCCTTACTTTCTTTACATGAAAATTTGCTTTCTGGCTGACAGATTCTGGTGGCGGGCTGTCCATGCGAATAGTCGGCCATTTTGGATTTCCTGGCAACTAAAAGGGAGTATCTCCAGGCTCTAGCATCTCTCCACGATCTAGTGCAGATTTCGAGAGTGATTGGTTGTTTTTCACTGGACGGAGTGTGACTTGTGCCAGCTATATATGGGATGTCGGAGGGAGAGTCACAGTTAAACTCCAATTCTGAAGCAACGTGGTCCTCAGTGACGATGGATCCAAGGTAGGATACTGTGAAGCTAAATCCATGAATGCTTTCTGAAATGGGCCCAGCAGACAGTATGAGTCCTGGATCAAGCATATGGACAGGATTCTTGGATTCATTTCTCGGATAATATAAGTATAGAGTGTCTAGAAGGAACCCATAGGGGTCGATTGCATTGCTACTCATTCCGAATTGCATTCCTCCACTTCCAATGTTGAGGGCCAGGTTGTTGAGAAAGTTGTTTCCAATTGGAGAAAATGTGCTGCCGTCTATTTGAGTTTTGTGATCAATAAATTTGACCTTGCTCTTAATATCCTTGTCATCGATGCCTAGGGTGCCTTCAATAGAGGACTTTGAGATCTGGGCAATCTGGATAGCTCCAAGAACAGGAATAGAGTCTCTGTTGCTTTGACTTCGAGATTGACTGTTATTACAGCTATATTTGGAGCAGGATGCGACACTTTGCTTGGAGGATGATAGTCTAACTTCCCTGTATAGATTTAGGCAGTCGCCAATGATAGTTTTCTCGCTAAGTATTGGAGACGGATAGATTTGGTGGGAGTCGGAGAGCGATCTGGAACTGATCATCAGCGCCCAGAATATGTCGTTGCTCTGCAAAGACGGTATGATTGGGTTATTTCTTTTGATATAGACCAGTCCAAAGATGCAGTTGTCCAGAAAAGCCTCCTTTGAAAGACTGGATAACTGATTTAGCATAAGTTCTGAAAGCTGCAGACTATATTTGTGTTGCTTAGACCGGACATACTCTTCATCCTCCTCAATGGTTGGGGGGCAGTTAAAATCGTATATTGAAATTGCACTATCAAAGGGTATAAGGATCTCCTCAGTGTCACATCCCATAGAGACGTCCTCGAACTCGGCAAGAGAGTACGAGACCTCAGAGTCCGGATTGTTCTCCGACTCCAAGCTCAGAGCAGAAGAACTCACACCGAATCTGGGGTGGCTCTGCGCCGCATTTCCAAGCTGAGAATCCTCATATAGCTGCTGGGCCTGGCCAGAGGCGTGGTGACGGTGGTCCTCGGACTCCATATGTGATAATTTATCGCTTTGCTGATAGTCCTTGTCAATGGACAGGGTCGAGGCCGCTCTCGTTTCAAGCCCATCCACCATATAGCCAAATCTCCCCTTCATCATAGAGTTGACCCTCTCTCCTTTTAGCTCTCTCGAAATCATCCAAGCCTTACAAATAACGTTATATAATCCACGATCCTTTAGGAACTTTTTCTTATTGGAGTTGGACAGAGTCTCTGGACCCACCTCTATAGCCCTGGTGGCAGATTTCTTGAATGGCTTCAAAAAGCTCTCAACTATATAGTGAAGACACGACTGAGTTGCCTCTATCAGCATATTACTGAAGCGAAAGTTCTTCGAATCCTCCGCTCTAGATCTATACCTTCTGCTCTTGAGGGTCCAAAGTATGATAGCATCCATCCACTTATCCTTCTCAGTTGGGGTGGATGCTCTGAGCTGGTAGTCCCTATGAGGAGTACTCAAGGTTATTCCGAGTGGACCGTCTGCGAATACGTTTTCTACAATCTTAAGGTTAATTGAGCCCAGAGGCTGTTCATCTTTAAAGCTCGGCTTCTTTGCCCAGTACACCAACGTTTTGTCTTGCTCTAAAAGAGAAAAATACCTATTTTGCCAGCCCCTTCCAATAACCGGACTCCATTTCCTAAGGTATCCGGAAACGTATTCATTCTCTATCAATTCCTGAACCATGGAGGCCGACCTCTCCATGTAATCAATCTTCAAATTCGATGGATGGTAGTGCTCACCCATCTTGAGATAGCTCAAAACCTATTATATGGCGAATGTATCTACATATACTTTGGCTTACTTCTTGATTAGAATTGAGTTCAAATAGACAAATATTTGTTGAATTTCTACAAATACTGTTATCCACGTCTCAAATCCAACTGATAACCAACCCAATACTCAGAGAATCCAGACTCCACCTAAAAGTGAGGCGGATAGGAGCCTGCTATAACTGCTAAACTGAAAAAAATGAATCACCAATTTCTATGTCTTTCAAATTCCTCGAATTCCTTTTTTCCGACATTGGCTTCCTCTGCGCTGCATCCAGGCGCCACGCATGGCGCCATTCGCCACGTCGAATAGTTTGATTAGCCTAGTATATAGCATTATACTATAATTAGTATTCAGTTGGATAGGAAATAGGGCTTTGTTTCTGACAGAATTATATAAATAAATATACAACAGTACTATACTTATTTATAGTAGGTCAGAAACATTGTGGTTTGTAGAATTAAAACGGCATTCAATTCAAGTATAGTTTTTTTTTCTTTTTAATTCTAGGTGAGCGGAATTTTGTGTTGGGTAATTTTTTTAAAGCCAGAAATTAGCTTAGGCCCAAAGCATGTGCTGGAAGTTGGACGGCATAGTCGGACATAACGGTTTCAGGTCGGAGCTCAGGCTTGTAGGTCTAGTAGTTGACACGATTTGGGGTTAGAGGGGGACGGAGATGATTGCCAAATTTCAGAGGAGCTGGCACTTGTCGGATGGTTCACACTTTGAGCCACTCCCACACATCGAACAAGCATTCCCTTTTCTTTCCTTGTGCTCTTTCTTCTACTTAAACATCTAGATAAAGCTAAGTGTGTTAGGGTTAGGACGCTATGGTAGAACGGACGCAGTCATAATGGCGGGAATTAGTTATTCGGGAAGAACCTATCATTTAGAGGGGGTGCCTCTTCAAGAGGATATTCTGTTTATCACTCGAAGGCATACGGGTAAACACATCTCGGATCTTAGGTACGCTGACCCTCGGCCTTCCAGATTCAATAGTTTTGCAGACCTGAAGTTTGCATTGGAAGCTTCATGGACTTAGACGGACATTTCTGGAGGTTGTTACGACTTTCTCGAGACAAGGAAACTCTCTCAAGAAGAGGTGTCAGGTAAATACACTCGTGTATGTAAACTGACTGGACAAATCCAGGTTTGCTGGTTCGATCTCGCTACACTGCTCTGGGGAGGAGCGCGTTCATTGGCCGTGCCTCCCACTTATATTTTCGGTTAGGCTAGGTTTCCTATTTATTACGGCAAAAGTATCACTATTTAAAAAAATCCCGTCTAAAGCTAAAAGTGTGTCCTCCTTGTCGGCAATTTAACCTTTGGCGGTTTCAGGTAATTTTCAGGGGGTATGTTAGGCGGGAAATGTCATAAATTCAGGGGAATTGCATGTAAGTTGCAGCTTTTTAAAGAACAATAATAAATAGGCAGAGGTTATACATGAAGCTTAAAGAGGTGCTTGGAGTACATGCATATATACATACATACATACATAGAAGCATATATTCATTTAATTTGAGTCTTGCGACATTTGGAGACTGAGGATGTTATAACACCAGAGGCGTGGAATCGTTGTTTGCTCGACTTTTGAATCACTGATATACACATCCAAATAGTAGAGCATTCCAGGGAAGAAGAAGCAGACCATTATTTTTAAAAAGGCGAATAGACCGCCAGCTGTTCTTTTTTTTTGTAGACTCACATATAGTAAATTTCTGTAATTGTTTAAAACGGATTGGGTTAGAGGCAAAAAACGGGAAAAGTTCTACTAGGGCCTATTTTCTATGTAAAAATATTTTTCATAAGAATATTGAAGGGAGCTAAAATTGATTAAAATAATATTAGAAAAATGAGTAATGGCTACACAGATGACGGCTATATCGAGGATGGGTACGAAAACTATGAAGAATACGTGGGCTCTCAACAATACGTGGACCCTAACCAAGAGCAGTACTACGAGTATGATGCGGAAAACCAGGAGCAAGAGCAGGAGCAGACTAATCTAGAGGCTATCAGGACCCGTCTGGCGATGGTATTGTCGAGCAAGAGCACGTTTCTCCAGAGTGCAAAATCTTCATTTACTCAGTTCGACGAGGAAAGGAGAGGTAGTCTAAATTATGCAGAGACAAAGCGGCTACTCGAGAGACTGGCAATAAATTTGGAGCTTCCTCCTATAGATGATAATATGCTGAAGACTATATTTATTAAGTACGACTCAGGAAAGACAGGGTACTTAAACTTTGAGCAATTTGCAAAGTTCTTTTGGCATTTACTGAATAGCATAAGGGAGAAGTACTACCCTGAGAAGTCGATTTTAGTTACTCGTGATCAGTTTGTTCGCCGTACTTCTCTGAAGAAGGCGGATGATATTGAGAGTATATTTAGCTTTGATAAGAAGATTGGAGAGGGGTCATTTGGGAAGGTTTTTCTCGTAAGAGAGCGTTGTAGTGGACTGACCAGGGTGTGCAAGGTAATTGATAGGTCTATCTCTAATATGAGTCTTGATCAGATAGAGGCAGAGGTTGCAGTGTTAAAGAGCTTGGATCATCCAAACATTATTAAGATTTTTGAGGTTTACGAGGATAACGAGCACATGTACATTATTATGGAGAATTGTGGAGGAGGGGAGCTCTTTGAGCGTATTCATGAGGCGGTTTCTAAAGGCTTCAGACTCAGTGAGAGATATGTATCCCATATAATGAGACAGATAATTGGTGCTCTTGCGTATTTTCACTCTAGAAACATTGTACACAAAGATTTGAAGCCAGAGAATATCCTGATGCAGGAGAAGTCACATCATTCTTCTATCAAAATTATTGATTTTGGCTTGGCGGAAATTTTCAAGTCCATAAATGACCATAGCAGCCATGCAGCCGGTACCGTTTTGTATATGGCGCCAGAGGTATTTTTACGAGATATTACAACAGAATGCGATGTATGGAGTGCTGGAGTCGTGATGTATTTTCTCCTGGCAGGAACGCTTCCATTCACAGGAAAGAACATAAAGGAGGTCCGGAACAATGTTTTGAATGCTGAGCCAAAATATGAGGAGGACTGCGTGCATATCACCCCAGAGGGAATAGATTTGCTGCAGTTAATGCTTCAAAAGGACCCAGCTCAGAGGCCGACAGCAAGAGAAGTGCTTTCTCATCCTTGGTTCAGGTACTCCAAATCAAACAATGAGCCAATCAGCATAAACAACAGATTGCTTCATAATCTAAAGTCCTATATGAGGCAAAATCAGCTCAAACATGCACTAGTAAATATGATGGCACACCAGTTAAATGTGACCGGACCTCAAATAAAGCAGATTACAAAAACCTTCAAGCAGCTAGATCAAGACGGAAATGGAGTTCTTACTCCGGAGGAGCTTATTTCAGGTTTACAATTGGCAGGAGTTCCTCAGTGGGATATAAATCGAATTGTACAGTCAATGGATGTTGATGATACAGGATTTATAAGTTACACCGAATTTCTAGCGGCGTGCTATGAGTGGAGGGATAGTGAGCTTGGCGTAATTAAGGCAGCTTTTAATAAGATGGACATTGACGGAGATGGAAAGTTAACAGTGGATGAATTTGAAAAGGTTCTTTGCAGTGGTGATCAGAAGCTTCTTGCTCACAAAGACTGGGAGACCATTATGAAGGCAGCTGACACTAACGGAGATGGGGTTGTAGACTGGAATGAGTTCTTAAACTATATGATTAATTAGAATGTGCTATCTTCGCATTTTTAGTTTATATGCAAGGTTAGCACATGAGAGTCCGAAGAAATGTTCAATATAATTGGAAATATCCATTTACTTTTAATTGTTTTTAGATTCAAGACTTTAGCCCATAGGGCTAGTCAAAATTATGTTGAATGGCTTGGATCTTCCTGTATTCCGGGCTATCCTTACTATTCCATTTTGGGGTTAGTTCGAATGATTCCATGACAAATTTGTCAGAGAAGTCTTCATTTTCATTTTACCATGGCATTCAGTCATTGCTTTACTGCAAGCATTTGAGATATGTGCATGCATGCATGCACAAATATACATTTTTAGAGTTTTGTTTCCTCTTGGAATGAAGGGGCTCTCAGAGCATAATTTACACATGTTTTGCAAAACTTAAGCCACGGATTTACAGGGGAAAATCTCATCACAGGTCTCCAACAAGGCGGAAGTGAGCCAAGGTTGCAGTGCTAATATTCGTGGGAAATCTTGGTAAAATGCTCCATATTATTCAAACTTTGTAGATTTGCAGTCGAGTTCTAGCTTTGCATATTAAAGCTGGGACATTTTGCGCCATCATTTTTTTTTCAAGGGGAAAATGTCAATTTTGCTCTCGGGGTTGGCGCCCCTTTATATTAATTAAAATAGTAAAGGTTGACAATTTAAAATTACTGTAGGGGAATTGAAGCAAGAGTTTAGTAAGGGAGGCTGATAGATTGATTCTTAGTAAAGGGAATAGATTTCTTATAAGTTTCCTACCTTTCTGGTGTGTTACTAAGAGTCTCCTGGGTATATACTAGGAAACGACTGATTTTTCGCTAGGTAGTTAAACAAAAAGTTTGGTTTTTTGCATGGCTTTTGGGAGTTAATATCTGGAAAGAGAAGAATGGAGATCGAAGAGAAGTATGAGAGGTCCAGAAGAAGTGCCCAGTTTTCAAAATGGTCCGATGATGCAGATGCTCTTACGGGATTACCAGTTTTAGATAACAAGAGAAAGGGGTGGCATATTCCTACAAATTCTCTAAAAAAGAAAGCAAGAAGGATTTACAGCGAGCCATCTGCGGATCAAGATCAGGATATCAGTAAAAATCTCTCTAAAACAGAGTTGAGACGATTGAAAGAGATCAAAAAGGAGGCAGAAAAGCTAAAGAAAAATAAGCGGAGTAAAGTTAAGGATAGTGGCCATGATGGTGAAATAAAGGTTATGATAAGGAGCCCAGGGGATGTTGCGAGGATTTGCGATATGGTCATGTCTAACCCAGAGGAGACTATTGAACTACTTATAATTCTATTGGAGTATTGTGAAAAAAACTGGAATAGCAAGGCAAAAAAAGGCAGTGACTTGGGTAAAGGGACAGCCAGCTTCCCTATTGAGCTTGCTGTTATTTCTCTTGTATTGGTTGTGAAGGACCTTGTTCCTGGATATAAAGTTTCAAACAAGATAATATGTTTAGAGGGAGGCGGCTCAGAGTCGAATGATAAAGTCAGTCTTCGAAAGGAGACCCAGAAGATTCACTCTTTTGAGAGATCAGTTCTAAATGTATACAAGAGAACATGCCTTTTGCTCAAGAACATGCTAGGATTGGGTAGAAGGGGTGGTACAACCTTATCTGGAAATAAGTCCGCAATTTTAAGGTCTAGCATGGATCTGTTGGATGCAACATATCACTTCAATCATCACATTATACTGCTGAGGATGATTATTTTGTTTTTGATGTCTGGGAATTGTGATGATCCTCAAACAAAGCAGTGTCTCTCTTATTGTAGTGAGGGCTTAACAAATGTATTGGTAAACGATACATCGCTGGAGACTGGAGTGGAGTCGGTAGACATAATATATGATACTATATTTAACAGAAAGAGCAAAAAGAATGTAACAAACGAGTTTACACTTACAAAGTGGGTTCTGATCCCTTTCACTAAATTTGCTCCCTGGCATAGAATAGACGAGTCCAGGAACGAATTTAGAAGGATTTTTGGTCCAAATGCAAGTACCGTTAGTAAAGATATAATTGACGAAATCCAACAGACAAGCACTACGAGAGTAAAGGTTGAGATACTGATTGAAAGGGAGGAGCAGATCTTAAAGCACCTCTTTACCTTTTACTCGAAGGTTTTGCTTTTAGATTTGGATGAGCTGGAGTATGTTTACCAAGGGATATCCCACTATAGTAATAGGATAAGCTTAAAAGTAAGGTCGGAACTTATTGACATAATAAAGAATAAGCTATACAAGAGTGAGTCTTTAAGATGGCCAAGCTTTTTAATTGTTATAAGGTGCTGTTTTTCATTGCTTCAGAGAGGATGCCATCTTAATGAGCAGCAGCTTGAGGATAATTCTTGGATTTTGAGATATCTTGTTTTAAGGCTTGAAAAGGAGCGTGCAAATATGGAGAGCAGTCTCAACTCCACGAAAAACACAGACAAAGATTATTTAGATGAGATGGTAAGCGCTCTTCAGGATGCAGAGTTGCCCACCGTTATTCTCAATACCAGTATTTTTTCAAGCTCTAACTCCAGCTATCTATATCGACTTATTCTTGTTATCGCGGAGATTTCCAATCTACTATCCAAGTATGGCCAAGATGACACCAGTATTTTCTTGCTCCAGCTCTGCGGTCAGTTGATTATCAAGTATCCGAAACTCAAGGTTCTACTAGATCCAGAAGGCATTCCATGCAATGATTTCCCCATTGATGCAAACAGCATTTTGTCAACATGGAAGTACCAGGAATTATCATTATATTGCACTTTAAATGAAATACTTGAGAGCCCTAAATCCAATCCAAGGCTCAGACTGGCTTGTAATATGCTTATCACGGAGTCTTCAGATGATAGTGTTAGAAAGAATGCGATCGCATCCATCAAGAAGCACTTCAATGGTAAAAAAGATTCCAATGATGGTGACTGCGAACCCTCAAAAAAGGCAATTGAAGAACTTAAGCCATCGTACTATATTTTGAAATTAGTAAATATGTAGGCAGCCATAAATCGCTGAATTGTCAATACTTTACCTTCTCCTTCTACGAGCCATGGATTTTTGCAAAAAAGGCACTATATTGTCGATATTTTCCTGAATATCTAGGCATAGGTCAATTGGAAAATCCTTTTCTATTCCATTTGATCTGTATATCTCACTGTTGATCATTTCATAAAAATTCTTGGGTTGTATTTTTTCCTTGTGTGTGTCCTATGATTTTAATTGAATGTAATAAATATCAGTGCAGAAATTGCTTAAAGGCAAACTACATTGATTTACCTAAAAGCTGTTACTTTAAACTTACATGATCACCTCTTACATTAATATAAACTTGATCATCACAATTGTTAGTTTGTGCTATTTCAGATGTATTGTTATCTACGTACATATCTATAGGAATGACCTGATGATCCTCCTCCTGAGCATTTTGGGGGTATTCTTGGCCCCCTGGAGCTTCCTCCGTAGGTTCTGAATTTTCTATGTCTGGTGCTCCCTGGTGTTGGTTTGTCTCCTCTGCCAATTCCTGTTCTGAAGCGAGCGGCTGCGTACTTTCATCCTCCATTATTCTTTATTAATGCCTTGAGCAAGTCAAAATTGCTTTGTGTGTTAAAGAGCTGAGCCAGGGAGAATGATGGTTGAATCTTAGTTACGAGCAATAGTTAAGTTTAACTTAGAAAGCTCATCAATTAATTAAAATGTATAAACTGTGAAGCTATACAGCTTGGTGATCAGACAATACAAACAACGGTTCCACTCTGCAAATATTTAACAAACTACATGTAATTTTGTCCACAAGATTTTGCATGCGCTTTCCCAAGGCATTAATACCGGCATATACATGCGGGTTGAGGGGGGCCTTGATTCGAGGAAGGGAATGTAAAGTCAATAAATGAGTGAAAAATAAAACTATTTGTTGAAGTGAGCTAAAATATTATTTAGAGTTAGGTAAAGTACTAGAGCTTATTTGTAATGAATGGGTTTGAGGAGAGGGTTGCGAAGGCTATTACTTGGGGGTGTGGGGAGTTGCAGAGTTTAGGACCATTAATATATGGTACTGCGGGGTTTAGAATGAATTATAACGAGAATCCGGATAGAGTGAAGCAGGTTGCTATGATTTGTTCGTTAATTGCATGTTTAAGAAGCATTTTGGAGAGGAGATGGGTTGGGCTGATGATTACTGCATCCCATAATCCGATCCAAGACAATGGAGTAAAAATTGTAGATATAACAGGAAGTATGTTAAACAAAGAATTTGAGCAGATCTGCTTTAATGTTGTGAACTGTGGAGGTGGAATGAGCCCCATCAATGTTTTGTCTAAATATTTCAAAGAGAAATTGGGACTATCTAACGACGAACTAGACAAATTAGAGCTTTCAAAGGCAAAACTGATAGTAGGGTATGACACAAGACCATCTTCAAACTCCATACTAAAGTCGGTCGAAAGGCTTACCGCAGAGTTTGGAATTCAATGGTTTTTGAATTTTGGTTTTACTACAACTCCTCAGTTACATTTCATGGTTGCACTTGCAAACAGACTAATTACGGAAAGAATCCCAGTCCCGCTCCGAGAGAAATTATTGCTGGAAGATACTATGACAGAGATGGAGAGCTCCACAATATTAAATAAGAGCAAAGTAACATCTGCATTTTTTGACATTTACTTTGCCTATCATGAATATTACTTCAGACAGCTAATGGACTCGATTAAAGGTTATAATCGTGAATTCATCTTTTTTCAGAATTCTCACAACTTCTTTAAAGCAAAATCGGGAATGGTTAATAATTTCAAGATCAACAATAGTGGGACATTGCTAATAGATGTTGCAAATGGCGTAGGAAAATATCAGATTGATAAAGTATCCAAGATCCTTTCCTATTATAGTTTGGACTTAAGAGTCATTAACCGCGATAATCCCGAAAAACTGAATGATGGATGCGGAGCAGAACATATTCAAAAGAATATTCTCCCTCCTGTGGGCTTTTACTCCTACAAGGATTACGACTCTGAGTGCGTAGATTACGTAGCAGCCTTCGATGGGGACGCTGACAGACTAATCTATTTTGCACCAGATCATCAGCATGATACCGATAAGGAGTCTGGCATTTTTCTGATAGACGGTGACAGAATTTCGGCCTGCTATGCTCTTGTAATCATTACCCTACTAAGCCAGTCAGTGGCAAAAGTTAGGACGGAGTCAAATGAGATTATCCCGACTCTGAGCATCGGTGTTGTCCAAACGGCCTATGCAAATGGAGCAAGTACAAAGTATATTGGTGATTTACTTCAAACTTTAGACACTAGATATTTCAAATACTCCATCTCTTGTGTTCCAACTGGAGTTAAATACTTACACAGAAAGGCAGAAGAGTTCGATATCGCAGTTTATTTTGAGGCCAATGGCCATGGGACTGTTATTCACAAGCAAGATAAGTTAAACCAGTGGATTGGGCAAATGATGCATTTAGGAATCGACAATGAAGCATGCAAGCTATTAAATTATTTCCTCAATCTTTTTAATCCCGTAATTGGAGACGCCATTTCAGATCTGCTTGCATTTGAAGTAGTAAGAGAATTTATTCAAGCTAGTTTTGGGTGTGGATTCTCGATGCGCCTTTACGATGACCTTCACGTCATGCAGGATAAGATATACTTAAAGAGACAAAATTTAGAGACTCTGGTTTGCGATAAAGAGACGGAGAAATTCTTAGTTGAGCCAAAGGCTATTCAAGAAGGCATTGATAACTATATTTCAAGCTTGAAAGACAATTGCTCTAGAGCTTTTATTAGGCCATCCGGGACAGAAGAAGTTGCAAGAGTGTATGTAGAGTCTCCCACATCAGAAGGGTCTAGGGAAATTATGAAATATATAAAAGATCTACTTGTCAACTATTTCACTAAAGACTAAATAGATAGTAATCGGAAATATACCCCTTTATTGATGTATTGAACTGTTTAATAATCACCCGGATGACAAGTATTCATACATTTTAACATATAATTAATGACTAACTAAATATTAAATACAACGAGTTAACCACTTATCCGTTATCTTGTTTATTTGTTTTAATTCCGTGAGAAACATAAACAATACAAACAATGTTCACTCTTGAGGCTCCTGTTGTACACCGCTTTGCTGCTGCATCATCTGCAAAATATTTTGTTGGTTCATTGCAGCTGCCATAGATGCTTGCTGCGCCATGTGCTCTAAAGCTGTGACGGGGCTTGGTAACGGCTCATTTGGATCATGTAAATACTTTTGGAGAAGCTCCGGCTGATCATAGAGACCAATAGGCACAGGCTTCTCAATAGTCCTCTTAACTGGAACTGGAATTGGAATGTCCTTGTAAATTGCCTCAATCTTTGGGCACAATATATCCTGAATAATTTGCAACTCCATTGGAACGGGAACTGCTCTATCAATCAAAATTGGTACAGGGATTGCAGAGTAGAATGCAATTGGAACTTCTACAGGCTTTGGAACCTGACGATACTGAGTAACAATGTCCAACTTTTTCTTCTCTACCGGACTTATTGGCCTTGATTGATTTCGGCTTCTAGAAGTAAGTTCTACCCTTTCAACCTCAATAAGCTTTTCTTGAACAACAACTTGGGGGACCTCAACAACTTTTTCCACAACTTTATATTTTGGGACTTCGACAATTTTTTCCTTGATAACTGGCTTCACTACATGCACTTCTCTCTCTTGTATGACCTCTTTTGTTTCATATCTTATCTTTTCCTGTACCACAGGGATATCTACAGCAGAGTATTTCTCATGAAAGTGGAGCTCAGGTACTTCAATGATGTTGCTTTCAACTTGATTAGTCTGTCTGTCGGCTGATCCCAAATCTGAACCTCTTTCAGATTGTCCTCCATTATTCTTGCTAGTCGGCATTTTTTCTTTCTATAATCGCTTATATTTACCTTCTTGGAATATAGTATTACCCTATTTGCTATAATATTGAAGTTTTCCCCTTATTTATTTCCTCTTCGCAGACGATCTTTAATTCAAACCTTAAAACCTATTGTTTTACTTCTACCTCAATAACCGCTAATATTCCCTAATTCTTCCCTATATTATAAATATTGATTTATATATAATAAATAATATATTACTTGTACTATATACGTACGCACATGCTATTACAGTTCTTCACGTCTTGTCTAATTTGTGATGTGTTCAAGATTAATAAATGAATAGGAAATTTCAAGCTTTCATTTGCGCAGATTGCGAGATAATTCGCATTAATCTGATTTACTGTATTAAAATGGGTAGCTGGTTGCTGAAGTAGCAACACATTAGTGATATATATATTAATTGTGTAAAAAAAATTTAAGATGCCTAGGATAGGCAGCGCCATCCCACATGCAAAAATTTTTGCAGTGGGAATTGCATGCAGATTGCAAGTGTAGCATTACTAAATCAGCATTACATATAGTATATATTTCATTAGATTTCTAGTCCTATACCCAAAAAAATAGATAGATTAAAATTGAGTAGAGTCTTTATCCTAGTACTGCCCACAGTAGACAACCTTAATCTCGCATACCCAGATTTTAGGAACTAATGAATAACAATTAGAGAGATATCACAAATTGTATATCTTTGGAATGCTGTAAATATCATAACCCCCTCTTAGACTACATTAAAGTAGTTTGGGAACACGTATGTACACACGAAAAAAAAGAAGTTATTGAAAAGACGATACAATACGAAAGAGATTGTTTATTCTAAAACTCCAGGAACAGAGAAATTGCTCATAGAAATGGAAAATCATATTTAGAAGTAGCATAAAATTAAAATTGTTACATAAAATAATTTTAAAGATCCTATACAAGACATGGCGGTAAGCATTTTTAATATTAAATTGTGAGATAATTGGGATCAGAAATTTAACAAAGCATGACGTAGAGTTTGTGTGCTATATGGAAATTCATAATGTCTATGTCTAATACATGTATTAGAAAGTAATAGGAGAAAATAAAAGATATAAGAGGACAAGGGAATAATAGAATTAAGATGAGTAATAGTGAGCGTTCAGGTCAGACCTCGGGACGTGAGCACCATGCTCGTTTTGCTGAAGGAGAGGCTCAAGAACAGCGATATGTAGTTCCATCACTTCAGATCCCAGATGAAGGCTCGAAAAGTGGTGCAGATGAGGGAGGAATACCTCTAGTAAAGTTGGTGGAGACAGTAGTACCAGATGTTGAGGTTAAGGAAGTGGTCAGAACAGTTCCACGCATAGTTCCTGAATATAGAGAGAAGGTTGTGGAGGTTCCAGTAATTAAAACTGTGGAAAAAATTATCGAGGATCCTGTTGTAAGATATAATGTTAAGTACGTTCCAAAAGAAGAAATCGTTGAGAAGGTTGTTACAAAGCCAGTTGTGGAGTATAAAACTGTTGAGAAGATTGTAGAAAAGGTAACATATGTAGAAGAGCCTGAAAAACCATTTATCAATGCTCCAGAGTCACTACCCATTTTCCCACCAAATCCTGTTGAGATAGATGATAATACAGTCGTTAGTATTACTAGAGTTGCGGTAGGTGATGCAGTTCCATCATTGATCGAGCTCCCTGTGCCTTATATGGTTCCAAAACCATTTGTAGTTCCAGTTCACGTCCCAGTTTTGGAATTCCGTGATCATTTCGTCCCCATTCCAGTAAGGAAACGAGTTGTTCCAAAGTTTAAGATGACCGAGGAGGTATATGAGGTGGAATGCATTAGAGAAGTCCCCTACTTTGTCTACGAAGACATTATCAAGCCAGTGCCAGTGGATGTTGAATTTGGAAAGAGAGAAAGGGAGATGGATGTTCATCTTATGAATCCTGCAGAGTTATCACAGGCTGATTTCCACGCTATGTGGATGAGAGTTAATGCTGATTTACTGGAGGAAAGAAGAGTTTTGGTGGGTGAGATGGAAATTGATAGAATGATTACTCCATACCGCGAGGCAATGGATGGAATTGACTCCAACCAGGAGCCAAGCTTAGAGCGTATGCAGAGCTTTGAGAGGCAAATGAATTTGCAAAGACAGCTGTGGGACCCATTACCTATGTCTCCTGGAAACCCATTGATGATGACATATCTGCAAAACCAATGGATCCTTACACCAACTATTCAGACTCAAGAGATGTATACGCAAGAGTTCTTTATGTTACAACAACAAGCTGTATATAATTTGGTCACTGGTGCTCCGCAGCAGGTTAACTTGGCACCACATCAAATCTCGTTATGTGGATGCGAAGCAGCAGCTGGTGTTGTTGACATTGAATCACTTCCTTCTGGGGCCCAAAACCTGATCCGAGGGTTGGAGTCAAAGGAGATTGCAAATGTTGATACTCTAGGACCAATGGACCAGACACCTATTGTTACTTATCCAGTTCAGCAATGTATTCCAATGGCGGTTTTGGGTGCTGCTCCTCTCAGTATGCCAAAGGATATTGTTCCAATCAGGCCAGAGGCCATTGAAGCATCGCATCAGGACGGTTTCTCAGTGACTTCAATGTGCTGCAATGCGAGTGAAAATCCAAAGGAAGAAGTTGTTACCGAAGGTTTTGAGCAATGAGATAATCAAATCCCTAATGCCAATTTTCCAAGTTACATAGAAAATACCGATTTTTATCTGCACGACGCTTGTAGAGTTTCCTTATTTATATTAAGCTGGTTGTTTGTTTGTTTATTTTAATATAAATAAGTCGAAATTAGAACTACAGTTATAAGGGAAACGATAAGTTATGGAGAATACAGCTTGGGCGCTCATTAAATGACCTTCCAGCCTTAATGCTTCTTTTGGATGCTGGATGCAACACTAACCTCGTTACTTGCGTGTAATATTATTTTATTGTAATTATATTAAGAGCTAACATTTCTATTATCTTATAGGGGAGACATTATTATATTATTTTTCAATCTACTAAAGGCCATGTTGGGAGAGAACAAGGTAGGGAGGCTGATCTACAAAGGCAATATTCAAAAAGTTGAGAAATTTATCATTAAAGGATGACCATGTTCGAGATAGAATGCACCATATTTTTGACACTTATTAAAGTTTAGGTTTTCTACTAATTTCTAGAACTTCGCACAGATATATCTACATGTCTTGCTTACATTGTGTTCATTTCGGCTGTATATTACTACTGTTCGCTGAGATGCATTGTCTTTTTTAGAATGAAGGCAGCGGATTCAATAAATCTATTATAAACGCAGGGAGATTTTGCCGCCTAATTATATTACACAACTCCTTTTTTCTCGCCCCTCCTCCCCTCACAACAGAAACATTCAAAGCATCGAATGCCCCACGGACAGGAGAAATAAGAGACTGAGGTGGCTGAAAAGGATGAAGTTCGATCCTTTATTTTTGTTTAAAATGCTTGGATGCTGCAAGGTAAGTTGTGGAGTTCCCCTGGAAGGCAATATATTGCTTATTCAGGGTGCAAAACAGATGTGCTAATACAATAATCTTAGGATCCGCCAGTCGAAGTAGCTCAGCCTTCATGGTGGGAGGAAATAAGAGTTGATAGAGATGGTAGATCAAACCATCAATAGGTAACCTTTTGAATCTGCTAGAATGTTAGCTTGGTTTAAGGTGTATTAGCATTAAACTAATTGATTACTACCGTCTTCCTCATTTTGGAGCAAATAAAAACTATCTAGACCGAAACTATACATGCAATTTTTGGAGCACTGAATAAATCATATTAAGTTGCGTCAATCCTGGTAAATTTATGTTTAAGGCGCAACTCTGGTAATCTCGAGGAGTTACTAACGACCTTCTGAACATCTAAAGCCCATATTAAAAAACTCTAGAGCATGCTAGACAGCGATGTTCATCAGCAAACACCCTAAACAGATCATTATAAGAAAAAGCATCAAGTCAAGCATAGATACTGAATGGAGTCCAAAGTCATCATCATACATTTGACCAGTCTCCAAGCTACGAAAAAATGAGAATTGAATTTTATCCGTATCTACATCAAAATGTATGCTAATGCTACAGGAATCAAGTTAAATAAATACAACTGGATTGAATTCCCAAAAAAAACATAATAACCTCGACGTTGCATGAACTACAAGCAAGCTCATATTACATACTTTCTATATATCTGAACATGCTAATTGAAACGTTGATCAAAATACTCTATATAAGTTTTTACCATTCGCGAAATCCCATATAAACATCATATCGAGCAATGTTGGCGCCTTAGCTTCTCGACAAGAGACAGGACGTTAAAATCATTCATTGCAAGTAACGGTATAATTTTAGATTACAGATCATTCGAAAAAAGCAAAGATAGATATTAGGAGGAATTGTAATGCTAATTAGTCAAAACTGATCTATGGAAAAGAAGGGTCGTATTTGAGTCATTAAGGAGTGTTGATTAGTTAAGTATATGTTTAGATTTTTGTGATGCAATTGTTATAAAGATCAAATCCAGAGAGAGAAATCAATTCAAGGTATCGAAATCAAATCTACAGAGTTTTGGATAGCTTATTAGAGGATCCGATTATTTCCTAGTTATTTGGTTGGAGTGAGGAAGCTTCCTCTGGGATTTTCTTAGGCGGAAATATCGAATATTTAGGAAAAGGTCACGAATGAAAGTAAAATGCATTAGTATTTTCATGGGTAATTAAGAAAGAAATAAAGTTTAAAAGGTCGAGTATTAGAAGTAAATAAGATATATCTGGATTTTCCAACGCTCTGGAACACACTTACAAGATTACTTGATTATTTAATATTGTATAGAATTAATCATAATGTCAATTAGCGCAAATGTAATGTCAACAGAAATGGCCCCGGAGCTGAATAATACTAAGGTCTCTGATCCAACACAAGATTCAATGCTAATATGCTCAGAATCTGACAAGTTGTTATCTCAGAATATCCCTGATAGTCCACCTACCATGTTTATTAGTGCAAACTCTTCGCCTGGCTGCAATATAGTTAATGAGAGAGATGACTCGTTTTCGGGCCTTAGTAACTTTTATTCTATCTTCACTAAGATTAGCGAAGAAATTAAGAATAAGGATATCATTCCTACTAGCTGTTTTTCGAATGGAGAATCAGCTTCGGGCAATTTTGGAGTAGGATCTGGCTTCCCTCCATACAATCCAATAACAGGCTCTCAGCTTCTACCCCCAAGTCTAGTAAATAACACTCAAACTGGAAGTTCAAATGGACTAAATTCCTTTGGCATGAATGAAGGTTTAAAGCCTAAATTAGACTTTTCGAGCGGCCAATTTCCTTTTTCTGGATCCCCGTTAGAGTTCAATATGCTAAATGCCTATTATCAGCAAATGGCACTATATAGTCAAATGGTTATGGCCATGTATTCTCCAATTATGGCTGGTGGCTACGGAATGCTAGGAGCACCCCCTGGTTCTCCCAATTATTTTATGAGTCCATCTTATGCCGGCTGGCCAGCAAACAGTGGCGTGAATCCTGGATCTAGTTCTGGATCAGGACCTACTGCTTATAGCTTATTCGACCTGCAAAACAATGCTTCTCAGGCTCCTAATATGGTATCGCTGGCATCTCTATCTCAACTGCCTTGTAGTGGGGCTGTATTGAATACAAATTTATCCCCTTCATCCAATATAATTATCGGCCAAGGGACACATGCAAATGTCCAGTCTATGAATCGTGCAGGAGTGAGCAACGGCCAAATTTCTGCAGGTAGCTCCCCAATCCACTCTTCCCAATCAATTCCTTCTTCGATGCTTTCCCCCATTCATACCTCACAATCCTCAAATCCTAGAAGCTCCCTTAGTTGCTTCAGTGGTGGATATGAAATATCAAAGTCATTGGGTGACTGGGCATCTAAAATTTGTCTACGTCAAGATTCTAGAAAGTCCGAGAAAACTAGAAAATCTATTAAATCCACCATTGGCGGAAGAAGGAAAATTGACAAAAGCTCTGCAATATGTATTGTCTGTGGAACAACTCAGACTTCGCAATGGAGATTCCTAAACCTTGGAGAAATCCACACCAGTACTAAGGATGAAAACTCACCATCTTTAAAGCAAGAACCAGATAGCGCCCTAAGTAGCAGCTCCAGCAAGGTCTCATCCACTCCAGAAGCAAAGTCCTCGAGTGCAACTCTACCTTCCATCTATGTTGACAAGCAAATCTGCTGCAATGCATGTTATATGAAGTATGATAGAAACCGCCCAAGATATAGAAATGGAAAGAAAGTCCCTCCTCCCCTCCCTCCATACTTGTACTCACAGAATCAATACGCTGCCACCACTAAGCAAAGTGGAGTCGATGAACATTCCAGTTATAAACAAGAAACCCCCTACATTCAATCTGAATGCTAGAGTAGATTCTATTTATAATATAGAAAAATTCTTGTATCTATAAATTTACTATATTTAATCTAAAGGAGAACGCTATACTATGTTGTCTATTCACTATTTATTATCTAATCATGCGTGAGACTCTGCTTGGAAAGGCCGATCTATAACTCAAGTCTATAAATCTTTGCCATTTGAATTTACTCCTGTTAACTTTCTCATAGAGAAATACAAGATTTTATTACTCACGGGAATTGCAGGAGTTGTTCAATCAACCCCTAGATTCTACCTAATAATGCTCTCATCTTGCGTCATGGACATTATGATAATGCAGAGGCATTCACACTAGGTCACTTCAAAGTAAATGTTTGGGATTTAAATCAGTCTGGGATACACAAACTACAGAAAAATTAAACAATAAATTGCTACCATCATTAGTCTGTTAGATAATGTGTTAAACCCATGCTAGATGGAGCATGAATACCCTCTTTTATTTAAGAAAAATAGCACTCACTAAACTCCCCACCTAGCTAGACATACAATAGAGACTTAATTCAACTCCTAGAGTGAAGAAGCAAATCTTTTAATCAACTTTCATCTCGAATTCTTGTGAACCCTCCTGAGACATAGAATCGCCCTGAGCCAGACCGTCGTTACCCTCCATCGGAACGTCATTTTCGGCATCTGTACGTGGCTTAGAGTCATCCATCTTGTCATTTTCAGAGCTCGCAGGTTCAGTCACCTTTGGAATAGGGATTAAATTATCACTGCAGTACTTCTTGGCCTCCTCACACATTTCCCTAAGAGAGTCCAAAGGTACGACCATGTTTTCGAATTTGGATCTGTCCTCAAAGTTCTTTCTGATCTCATCACTAAATTCTTGGTATCTTTTATTCAAGCCCTCCATAACTTGTTGCTTACTTTCAGGAGTGAATTCCATCTCCACATTGTTGCACATTTTCTGGAAATGATCAAACAATGAATTCATATAAGATTGGATTTCCTCCAATTGAACAGACTCTTGGTATCTCATCTCAATTGGATCACCATAAACCTTAAGCTCCTCAAGCTTCTTCTCAAAGGCCTCCTTAGTACTCTCATAGTTGTCATATATCCAGTTCTCTGCTTGTGCCAAGAACCCTAGGAAGTTCTCGATTGACTGTTTCTCTGCATACTGATTTAAGTTACCTCCAGGGGAAACCTTGGAGCGCATATCAAATACATATGACTCCAGCTCATTTAATTTCTCACGAGTCAAATGGACCAACAAGTCCTCAGTGCTCATATGGACCTCTCTATCCTTCAGCTTGGCCTTCAAGTCCTCCGACAAATATCCAGGCAACTCGCCAATCTGCTTAAATGGCACATTCGTCCTCTTAACTCTTGTCTTCATGGTTGGTTGAGCTGCAGGCTGTTCTGCTGCTTTAGATTCTGTAGCCTGTGAATTGTTTGACTCGGGATCCTCTGGATTACCTGTACTTGGAGATGGAGCTGGTGGGTTCTCCATCACAACCTCCTCCCTAATCTGCTCAACCTTCTCTAAACAGACGATACCATTCTTATCAAGGCGAATGTAGAGCTTAACTTTTGAGTCCTGCTGAGGAGTAAGTTCTACTAGATATCTTCCAAGATCAAGGTTGCTGGAGTGGGAGTTTGGAGAATATCGGAGTGCAATTTCGAATGGCTCTGTTTTCGAGAAGGTGGAGTTTTTCAGTACGTTCAAATCGCTCCCTAGTGAGAAGAGAGTTGCAGACTTGAAGTCGGAAGATCCTGCTGAGTTCTGCCAAAACAAAAGGACTTCATATGCAAACCTCTCTGTCATACTGAACTCTCGCACTCGGATAACCGGGGAAAGCATGGCGGCCTGAAGAGCGCAACCTCTCGCAACAGTTTCGTCAGCATTTAGGGTCTTGCAGAGCTCCTTATTGTTGAAGGCGGCTCCTATTGCACGCTGAACCCAAGGTATTCTGCTACAACCACCGATAATCTCAATGGTGGAGACATCCTCAGTCTTAATTCCCGCTTGCTTAATCGCAGAATCGATCATGCTTGGAATAATATCGCTCATACTAGAGCATAACTCTTCAAAAGTACTCCTCTCAATCATCATGCTGATGTCGTTTTCACCATCAACACACTCCGTCACAAATGCAGCTTCTTGGTTAGCACTCAGGATCTTCTTGCATTTTGTTGCGGAATCCTCCAATTTCAACCTAGCCTTTGGGTCCTTCAAGAGATCAGTCTTGTACTTTTGATTGAAATCCCTGGCAGCAAACTCCATAATGGCATAGTCCATCAAACGCCCACTTATTCTGTTTTCATAAACAGTTGAAAGAATATCAAATCTTCCCTTTGTGAATCTTACAATCGAGACGAAAAAGTACCCTGCCCCACAGCTAATGAAGGCTACAATAACGTTTTCGTTCTCTGCAAAGTTGTTGGATCTAAATATACCATAATCAAGGGCAACAGCACTCTCCTCGTTCATAAGTCTCAGGCAATTAATCCCAGCAATGTGTAGGGCATCCAAGACGTTCTGTCTTGCAACATTGTCATAGTATCCTGGAATACTAATCACCAAATCTCTGATGGACTGTCCTGTACTCTTCTCAGTGTTTTCTTTGAGACGCTTGAGGAAAGATGCATAGACACTAGTCAATGAAACTATTTGCTGAATTCCCTTATAATTCACTTTAAATCCAATATTTCCGTTCTCACACGTGGTTATTTCTGCCAGTGAGTAAAGTCTCTCTGACTCAGTAACGTTATTTGGGAGCATTCCTATTAAGGGCTTCATGTACCTACAGGTGTTCTTGTAGTTAGACTTCATCTTTGTCAAAGCTGGCTCACCAATTAAACGCTCTGTATCAGTATACCCAACTAATATTGGCGTCGTTCTTTCTGACAACTCATTTCTCACAATGGTCACTGCTCCCCTGTTAATGGTTGCAACCACCGCATTTATGGTTCCAATGTCAAGACCAATAACTGACATTTCTCAAAATTCGATTTCTCTATTCTTCCTTTCTTAATCACTAGTAAATGTTTGCTCACTTATTTGATTTTTAATCACTCATTTGTTTACCGCAATTATGAGACAACAACTTACCTATTTTACCGGTACCTTTAATTGGAATCATAGCTGGCAACCCCTCCCTATTTCCCAAAAAGACCCAATTAATCCAACTTTTTAAAAAAATGAAGATTCACGTTTCGTTTTGAATATTTTTGCTTTGTCTGGAGAGCTTTAGGTCCTCCCCATTTTCCAAGTCGTATCTTCGATCCCCCCCCCAAAACTCCACCGACTTTTTGAAGACAGTGTCTATTTCCGTAATCAGCATAGATTGAAAGATATCGCGTTTACTGGATCACATAATGTAGTCCCTCCAATATATGTTGTCCATTGCAAACCTGCTGTTTTTCTTTGCTACATGCCCCACTATCTGACTACAGACCGAACAGCCCCCTCTGGCGCTGCAGTTTGGCGGGCTGCTCTAACATTTGCTTTGCTATTACAGCTTCAGAAACAGGATAAAAATTATATTCGCTACATAAAAAGGGCAGTAAAAGAATCAATGCAATAGTACCAGCTACTTTAAGCGAAACATGTTCATCTTAAATGAGGAAAAGAGAGGTATGTTTGCATCAAATTCGGTTAAAGGGTCTATAACATCCACAGTTTCCCCAGCTAAGGTTTTGAAGCAAGAATTAGTCTTTAAAATTCGATTCCTATCTGGTAAGTTACGTATGACGGTGTGTTAGTACTAATTTTACTGAGATCTCATTACTATTGTATTCGTTGCAGTCGTTTGGGCTGGATTTAAGATACTCCCTTTAATCGTTAGGAGACTAACAGACTGAAAATTTATATGCAATTAGCAATGAATCCACTAGATATTCATTAATTACTAGAACAAACAAATTTATTAATTATACATTTTAAATCTATAATATACCACATATACCATTTACACTTTCAATAGAAACAGTCATTTGCAGAAAGCCAGAGTACTGACATTAAAATCAATTTATATATAGCTAGTTTTTATTCTAGTTTCCTGATTGAACAAACCTTCTTAAATATTATATTCAAGGAATCGGGAAATCCTTGAAAGAGGGAAGTTCCCCCCTAGTTAACCAAAGTTTTTCTCTCATGAATATTATATGCCATTAGCTTTTCAATTAAGTCTGCATGGGTAAGAATCATTCTTCTACAGCAGTATCTTCTCAACCCGAGCTTATCCAGCGCCTCCCTAAGATAAGAAAAAGTAAACATCATAGCCTCCATGATATAATTAAATAAACATACCCTTCAGGAACATTATTTTGCAGCAAAACCAGCCATGGCTGCCACAAATTGCCAATAACTTTCCCACAAGTAAAACACCTGACTGGAATGATCATATTGATATTGACTCCTAGTGAGAGAAATAATCACCACCTCCGGAGAAAGAAATTATTGGAACAGTTTATATATTTACAATTCTTTTCTTCCTTGAATTAACCAGCCCTACCGCCATTTGGCGGGAACGCGAGTATCATCAATTAATGGTCAAAACCAACAGAAAAGAAATAATTGAGGTCTATAAACGCATTTCTAGCAAAAACAATGGCTGGGACTGCTGGCTCTTGCCATTCCCAGGAGTTATCTTTGAGTATGGAATTGCACGACTATATTAGCGAAGGAAAGGTCAGAATTCATAAAACCAATGATGATATTTTTTACAACCCAGCTCAAGTGTTCAATAGAGACCTTTCATTAGTTGCAATTAAATCATTTTTATTATTAAGACAAAGGAACCTGACCGAGAAGCACCTCAAGAGGCTTAAATTTGCCAGTAGAAACGAAGATTATAAGGACAATCACAAAACAGGTACCGATAGTGGTACTCTAATACCAGAAGAAAGTGAAAGCTTTAGATTTCCTGTAACAGTACTTGAACCCCTTGGCGCCTCTGGACTAAGATCTATCAGATACATAAAAGAACTATCCACAAAAATAGACCATGTCGTATGTGGTGACATTGATCCTGTGGCTGTTGAGCGTATGCAAAAAAACTTTGAACTAAATTCCATCCCTTCTGAGAAATTCTCTTGTATTTGTGCAGATGCTAGGAAACTTCTTTCCTTATCGACGCCCAATTTAATTAGACAAATTAAGTCTGCGAACGAACTCCCAATTCAGGCTATCATTAGTTCTCTCCTTGGTGGTGGTAAAAAAGTTGGTGAACCCTCTAGCCCAGGAAATTCCGGATTTACAATAGTTGACATCGATCCATATGGAACCTGTGTTCCATTTATTGATGGAGTTGTGCATGCATGCGAGGATAATGGACTTGCATGTTTTACTGCCACTGATATGCCGGTATTGTGCGGAAATGTTCCTGAGGTTACATTTTACAAGTATGGAGGAAATGCATTGAAGAAGAGCTATGGGCATGAAACGTCTCTGAGACTACTATTACATTCGATAATTACAACTGCTGCTAAATATCAAAAGAGCATTATTCCACTTTTAAGTGTGAGTGTGGACTTTTATGTTCGAGTATTTGTTAAGATTAAGACAAGTGCAATTAGTTGCAAGGATATTCCCACTAAAACGGGATTCGTATTACAATGTACAAACTGTCCAAGCTTTCATGTAGTTAACTTTGGAGATAAGATTAACTGCGGGAATAAAAGATTGAGAGAAGCAAAAAAAGGCCAAAAGAGCTGCCATGGACAAGAATCCGGTAGTTTAGATCAAAATAATGAAGAATTGAAAGATGAACAATGTGCAAATAACCTTGAATCTAAAGAACCAAGCTACAATAAATTAAAATATAAAGTAGGGCAACTCTATTTAAACTTATATGATGACCATATTGATGACTTAAAGTGTAAAGAATGCCTTTCTGGAAAGTACTGTATTGGTGGTCCAATGTATACCGGAAAGCTTTATGATGACGATTTTTTGGCTGAAATGCTTAGTGAATGTAATAAAATAGAGTCATTAACTGGTAGTTGTGAGCGTATGGATGATGCTTGTGGCTGTGTGGACTCTAATCACGATCTATTGGAAGGTATTTCTATGAATCGAAAAATTAAGGGGTTGCTAACTGCAATACACGATGAGCTGAAAGATTGTGTACTACACTACCACATTCCCTCTCTGTGCAACTTTCTGGGAGTTGAAATGATCAGACCACTACTATTCCACTCTGCACTCAGACATTTAGGATACAAATCTTCCCACTTCCATAGAGATCCTCTATCTCTGAAAACAAATGCCCCTAATAAAGTTGTTATGGATATTTTAAGGGCGTGGGCTTTGCAAAATCCATCTAAAAATAAAAAAAATATGAATTTCTTGGATGTTCAAATAACGACCAAAGGCATTAAATTCGATATCCATCCAGACGTATTATTAGAATCTAAAGTTAACAACGGACCTAGGTGGCTTCCCAATCCAAAAGTAAATTGGGGACCAATTTCTCGACCAAAGAACGCCTTTAAGCACTGACAATGTCAGCAATTTATTAAGTTTAACACGAGATAAATCTTATATTGGCATTAAGTTGTCTTTAATTCTATTTAAATTTATCCATTCTCTGATCCCGTATCTTTTTGCCAAATATGGTCTAACATCATTTAATAATTGTATTCTATTTAGGAGAACAAGTAATCTGAGTAACTCATTATCTTTAGTACAACCATACCAACTATCAACAGGAATTGCATTATCTAGCTGTAGTGTGCTGCTTATCAAGGAGTTATCAACTAGAACAGTTCTTTTTAAATCAACACCTTGGATGATTCTCAAATCCTTCATGTAGCCCTTATTGAAAACTGTGCAATGTTCTCTAAATAGTTTATACTTAATAATATCTTGGTTTGGATCAATGGATTTTATTACTTGCTCTGCATATTCTTTAGTGCTTGCAGTAAAAACACATATTCTTCCTAGCTTTGAGGCTTTTTGTAGGAAAAATTTGAGAAACGGACGGTAATAGACAAACCATGGTGAAGAATATGATGCAATGTTGACGAGTAAATCAGGCTTGACGCCTTTAAGCATTTCGTTTGTACAATGAACCAAAGTCTCATCCATATCCAACACAATAAACAGGCCAGATCCACCACCAAATTTTTCAGAACCTTTATTTGATAGAGAACTGCATGTTGATAATAGTGGCTTCTCGATCGCGAAATCAGCTTTGAACGAGCCGTTCATAATTTGTACCTCTCCATGCACTAGCTTTGAGGGGAATTTTGTACAGCAAATATACTCAATAGCCATCGACATTGACCGAGATAAAATTCTTGGCCTGCCACTAACAATATTTTCCATTGCAACATGGAATGTGAATCCAACACTGTTATTCTTGTAGGGTTTGGATGCCAAGAAGCAATAATTAAGAAGGTTTTCATCATCCCTAAAGGATCCAGGCTTAATATTCAGCTTGAGATGCCTCATAATCTCCATAAAATCGTTGATTCTCTTCAGTAGACTCAATTCAAGGGGATTAGCCATTGCACTCTCGCCATCCACAGTACTCTGAGAATATTTCTTCTCAATTGAACTAAAGTCATTATCTTCTAATTTGTCATCTTCCTCTCTCTCCATGATGCGTTGTTCGCTCATATTTGATTTATATGGCAATTCTTGAACGTCTTCATTTGACATTGTACGAAGTCTCTTCATCCTATATTTGAATGCAACCATTATGATTCTTACCAGACTAGAGAACTTAATACAGCTCTGTGCTGTTAATTATTGTTTAAATATTAAATCCTAAAACCTAAATATTATGGCTCCTTTCTACCTATATTCCCGCAGCAAACTGATACCTTGAGTTTTAAATCACCCAGTCAAACTTGGGTATTTTAAAAATACAATCAACGTACAAACCTTTATAAATTTTTCACAAAAAAGAAAATCAAACAAATTCGCTATTTGGTCTCCAGGAAAACCAATCATTTTTTTCAAAATAAACCCTAACCCTATAATTACCGTTTCCTTAATGGAATTTTTCCACATTTCATTGGCTATATTAAGCAGAATAGATATGTGCCTTTACAAAAAAAAACTTATCTATGTGCACGACACTTGTATTCATGTTAACTAGACACCTATTGTTGATTTTTTTCTGAAAAGAACGCAAATATAAATACTAAACGTATGATCTCACCTGTAAATTAGTATTATTCAACTAATTTATTCGTAATCTAGATTTTACAAAGTACCACACAACATTTCTTTAATTAATTTAGCAATACTTCATTATAGCTTCTATCACCTTTAAAAAAGTAACTAAAAACAAATGATGCATTAAACTCCCATGGCGCCACATGCACGGTAGCGATACCGCCAACGACATAGACATGTACGTGCAATGCCTGAGTCATGAAGGACTAAGATGGTAAATTCGAAAATAAAGGAAATTATATCAAAATTTTTCTCTAATAGCTGAGGTTAAAGTTCAAAGAATCTGGGGAGGGCCACAAAACATTTGATATTCTTAGATGAATACTCATTAATCATAAATATTAACACAACTAGCATATGAATTTGTGGCTAGTCTATTTACTGCTTTTATTCTACAAGGTTGCATTGGGATCAGATCTCAATGAAACTTTCCAAGAAGAGATAAAGAAAAGCTTAAAAAGGCAACAATTGGTTAAGAGACAGGTTGCATTTGAGAGATCAAAGTTGATTCACGAAATTGACATAGCAATCTGTAAAAGTGAGCAGTTTAATTTTATTAAATGTAAATATGATGAATCTGGTAATCTTAGGAGCTATGGGGGAATGTTTGGGGTTGGTGTGACTGCAACTCTGTATCCGATGAATTCTAGTTTTCGGATTTATAAGAATTGCAATATAAATCCGGATCTAACATATCAATGCTTTGAAAAGGATCTAATCAAGGATATAGAAGCGATAGATGTTTTTATTAAACGTGAGAATAGTAAACTGAGTACCCAATATAAATATGCCTACTTAGATAAACTCCCCATACATCTCCCAGGCAGAAGTAGCTCTGAATTGAATGTTGGTTTTTTAATGGAGAAATTCATGACGACTTATATATCTGGAAAGAAGGTTTTGAATGGTTTTATTAGTCCAAATGTATACACAGTCACAAGTAAATGGGGAACGTCGGTCCATGAGTTTGATCGTTATATATTTATGCAGTATATGGAGGGGGTAACCTTAAGTGAAGTACTAAGAAGGCTTCGAAAGAGCGAAATTTTCCATATGAAAAACAGCTTTAGGAAAGTACTAAGGGCATATAGCAATCTAGTTGCCGCTAGAAATACTCAGTATAAGAACAACGATGCTATTAAAAGAAGAGAGATGCTGTTAAGAATAAGTATTAATAATTCTGCGGGAGAAATTTTAGGGAGATTTAGATATAGGCTATCATTACTAGATCATACCATGAACTTCTTACAGAGAATCTGGGAGAAAAATATATACCATTGTGATCTATGCCACCCGAATATAATGATTCTGGAGGAATATCTTTCAGATCCACTAGAAATAACCAAAATGATTAAGGATGGGCAGGGGTTTTTGATTGACGACGACGAGTATATTAATATGATGGAGGTTGATAGCTTGCCCCTTGAAATTACTAAAAGGTTAAATGAAAAGATGGAGCAGGCTAACGGTGGGAACAAACAAAACTCTCAATACGAGAATTCTGAGCATCCGCAGAAAAAGACAGCAAATGATTTTGGCTTAAACAAACAATCAAAGTCTTTTGACGACTCATTCTATGACTCTAAGTCAACATGCAAAGCAAGCTCAAACTCCGATACAACATCCAGCTCATCCAACGATGGAATAAGTGCAGGGTCCTCAAAGCCCTCGGGCTCTGGATCGGACCAATCCAATACAAAAAACAGGCAAGGCCTGAGAGTTATTCGTTTCAAACTCGAAAACTTTCGCGTAATCGACTTCTCCTTCACTTTGGATTTGACCAACGAAATTAATAGCCGAAAGGGGGCAGATAAGTATCTAATTGAAACCCCATGTCGTATATATAGACCAGATCGAAGGGAGGATATCATAGAGTTAAGAAGATTTGTCGACGAAGCTGCCTATTTTGCTTCTAAGAGCGAAATGAATGTTTTAGCTGATACGTGGAGTACTGTAATAGAAGAACTAATAAACGAAAATAGCAGTATTTCTGATCATGTTGATAATTTCCTTACGTTTGATAAGTCTGTTGCAACACAAGCAAAGCAGTTTTTAACTGCAATTCAAGTTCTTCAAAGGTTTTTTAAGGAATTGAGAAATAATATATATGGACCTGAGTGGAGCAGTTGCTGGGACAATCTTAATGAATGGAAAAGACTAAAGCTCTTACATAAGTTTAATCAAATGGAAAGAGATCAACTTAAGCTACAATCATCATGTACAATTAAAGATATGACTATTGCTATTCATAAGGCTAGAGAACAACTTCATCATCATGTTACGAGATTTAAACAAGGACTTTTTGGGAGTACCTTACTCGACGCTACTTCTACCATGGCACATTACTACTCGGTCTCTGTTGCCCCTCAATATATTGAATCTAAGTTGAAAGAAATGATCGAGTTAGGCCTCTATAAATTAAGCTAGTGAACTAATGCTGCCTAGATTATGTTCTCTACCAAACATTCCATTTTCCATAAAGTACAAGTTACAAAGCAAATGTTTAAGAGTCGTGAACAAATTACATGGGTTTATACTTAGCTTGGAATATTCAACAAGTTTGGTAGATATTCTATTTATTGGCTTTCAAAATGGCAAACCTATTTTAAATCAAGACTAACAGATATCTCGAGAATCAACACGGTACGTTTCGGACACTCACTACCCCGTGTCGTGTTTGTTAGTTCAATTCAAACCTCTAAATAGAGATATCTTGGTTTTGGGAAGACAGCTATTTTGTTAATCTATACTTTGTATTTTTCCTTTTCGTATTTTGAATTTTTGTTTCAGTAATTCCGTAAAGTGCACCTAACATAGTAATAATAATAAAACCTAAAAATCTGTCCAAATGTATGTCTCCTAAATATGGGAAATCACTATGTAGAATTGAGCGACTAGGAATAAAACTATAGAAAGTCACTATATTGAGCTAATGTGGGGAGGGAAACTTGCCAAGAAAATTATGGAGACAAAAGCTATTCGATAAAGAGATTGAAAAGTGGAAGGTGAGAGACGCCATAATAAAAATAGCGCTCTATTTGCCCCTCGCCCACATCAGTATTACCCACACCTACCCACATCTCTCCCCACTATCCATACAATTTTCCTTTCCAGCTATACTCGTTTAAATAAAACATAAATATAATAATTAGTTTAGGCGGGAACATGTGGAAACGTGGATAATAATTAGTGTGGAGATATAGTAAAATAGTAATAGAAAGGACAAGTGTGGAGTTTTGCCAATAAACTGAGAATTAAGTGAAGGGAAAAAATTCACTTGCCTGCATTTTGTGTCGACAAGGTCCCTGAGAAAGCGAAACAAAATAAATTATAATTAAAATGGCTAGAACTAAGCAAACCGCACGTAAATCAACTGGTGGTAAGGCACCACGTAAGCAATTAGCATCAAAGGGTGCAAGAAAATCCGCACCAGTAACTGGTGGTGTTAAGAAGCCACGTAGATACAGACCAGGAACAGTTGCCCTTCGTGAAATCAGAAGATACCAAAGATCCACTGAACTTTTGATTAGAAAGTTACCTTTTCAAAGATTGGTTCGTGAAATCGCCCAAGATTTTAAGACCGATTTGAGATTCCAATCATCTGCTGTCATGGCTCTACAAGAAGCTGCTGAGGCTTACCTTGTTGGTCTCTTCGAGGATACTAACTTATGTGCCATCCATGCACACCGTGTCACTATTATGCCCAAGGATGTTCAGTTGGCACGTCGTATCCGTGGCGAGAGGTAAATTGGACTCTGGTGCGACTTTAGTAGTGTTTGATGTATTCGAAATCCAGTCATCTGGTTTTCAGTATTGCGAGCATTTGCTATTCGTGCGATTTTGTCAAGCTTTCCAGTCTCCGCTTAGTATGTTGTAAATTGCTAGCGGAATTTCCTAACGGTGCATGCGTTCGGCTTGCTCTCCAGGCGGCACTAGCCGCCATAGATTGTTTACACATACTAGTTAATTAAGATTTACCTACTTATTCTAAGTCTGGGTTTGGGTTTATTCGTGTAGCGCTTGGGTGCCCTTGAAGGAGTTTGTGTATAGACTTGTGATTAGATCCCCCATCTCGGAGACGTCCTTACTAAGTAACGAGTTAGGATAGTGGTTTATGTTTGCATTTGCGTTAATCTGATTGGCTTGATCAACCTTTGCTGTGCACTTAAGAGTGGAAATAAGTAGTTGATCAAGTTTTTCAAGTATTTGTGCCCTTTGTTCAGATTCAAACTCTTTGACCTCGCCCCTTTGAACTATATGATCACTTTCAAGCCTAGCAAATGGCCTTCCGCCCTGCCCTGAAAGGAGAACTTCCACTCCATCTATAACTTGGATATTTTCTTTATTTAACTGTCTAGATTTCTCTAGTATTTGCAATATATCCTCTTTGGTTGCTATACATGCCACGCCATCATCATCAGTATCAACATCGTTTATAGAAAAATCAGAATCAGGAAATATCTTAACTATGAGATCCTTTAACCTATCTTCGATATATGAACGATTATTAATGTTACAGTTTGATCTCAAACCACCCCTGAGCTGTTTGAATAAATCTTTTGGGGCTGAAATATCATTTTTCGACTCCAATATTAGCAACCTCCCATCTTTTTTCTCCGAAAAATCGCATTCTACCGTTTCTGGAATGCTTGTCACAGTCATTTGATTAACTTTACTCTCCATTGTCAACCTTAATCGACTTTACATTGAAAGAGTATTTTCAAAAATAAGAGAGCGGGATCAATAACACATTTTTCATGTAACATCTGAATAAAAATTCAAAACATAGGGAAAATTAGAAAATACAACATCAAATAAATCGCCTGAGGTAGATCGTATATAAATATTCACCTAGACCTTCTATGAGTTTATCTGGAAACTACACAACTACAGCTTTTGCTACTCCACTTATTAATTTATTTACCTGAAAGATAAATATTAACTGCCTTGTCAAATTTATCCTCAACTTTATTACAGATTAGGTTCAGATCATCGCACGCCTTTAAAAGAACATCAGTAGCACCTATTTTGTCACTCTGCTTCCTTTTACTGTTTTTTTTACCTGAACTTTTGTCTCCAGCCTCATTAAAGTTTAAAACAACATCTTTATTATCAACATCAACTTTAGATATAGTCTCTATCCTTAGGTTCATCATAGAAATTGATGGATGAGGAATTGCATAGCCTGCAAATGTTGTATTTGGGTTCAGCATCGCCAAGTGGCGCAAGGCATTGCCTGTGTCATTTTAATAGTTGATTACAAAAGATCGTTGAGCTTAACTTACCTAGCGTATGATCCTCCTCGTGAATTTGAAACGTAAGGTTTGGACCTTCCAGGTTATTTAACATTTCATTTTTTGATTCCGAACTTGCTGATTCATTATTTTCGGGCTCAACCTTCATATCTACATCACCCATTTTCTCGAAAATTGAAAGGCTCTAAACCTTATCTAAATATCAATAGCAGTACAATAGCAAGCTTTTATTTGTAAAGGAAATATATATCTATCTATACTCCAGCTGACTATTCTGATTATTTTCTCTGTTGTAAAAAAAAAAAAAAATGGCTAAATCCGCGCCAAATAATGGTTTGCATTGACCATTTAAAATATCTTACCCTAGCAATTAACTTTGGTTAGGTAATCCTTCATATTCGAACACCATTAATCAAGAAAATAAAACTGCTCGCTTTTATGTTTTGAAGAACTTATCAGCTATTTTTTTTAAGTCTCCTTTACATTGATCTCAAAAAAAAATGCATAAGTTGGCGCTAATTGCCTTTGGCATCAATACCAAAAGTAATAATGTAATGTTGAGATGGAGAACAATATTTTAAAAGAGTCAACAGAATTTATGGAAAAGACCCGGAATATACTGATAAACATATTAAATGAGCTAAAGGAAACTGTAGATATCATTTCTAAGGTCGATCATAAAAAACAAACTGAACTTCAAGGACACATAATAAAGTAAGTTGATTTCCATAAGCTACTAAAGCCAATGATAACTTAATATTCCAAAAGCTACTACAAAAATGTGAACTACCTTTCGGAAGTTTTCAATGAGAAGATAAATAATATGCACGACAACATGGAGTTTCAAGTTAACGCTACAATGGAGAGGTTAATGGTAGAGAATCTGCAGTCATTCGACTCCGAAATAGATACGGACTCCGACAATAAAGAAGAGTAGAGCCCCAGAAGCCAAATTCACAAATTTCATCCGCCATTGGCAAGTAACTCCATACATGGGTACATTATCTAAAACTTAACAAATTAGTCATGTATAAAACTACTATATTGCCTAAATAATATATGCAGCTATATGTGTCGTAATTAATTATCAGTTCGGGCTCTTCAAAATCAATATTACCGAATCACCCCTAACAAACAATTTAGAAATAAACCTATCTTTGTTGACATATTTTGTGGACCCTTTTTTATCTGACTTTACAGACTCTGTCCATATTTCTCTAGCGTCTGTAAGAAGTAAATTGCAATGTCTGTCAAAAGCTTTAACTCTCCCCAAGATCTTTCTATTGTTTCTGCAATTTACTAGAATCTGCGTGTTTGTCTTTACGCACTCTGTTAGAAGACTTAAAGGTCCCTCGCTAGGGTTATCCTTTTTGATCGCTTGTGAATCAGTACTGGATCCCTCAGCCATGAATCTATTCACTTACAAGCACCTATGTTTTTCCTTTATGATACAAATAATCCAATCTCTGATTAAAATTAATGCCCCCTAGTTGTGTTTATTCTACCTTGACTGAAGTTCATTCACCTTTGAATTGCAATATCAGCATGAACCTAGGGGTCTCTATCCCCATTTAAAAAATCACAGCTAATTAATATTATTTATGCCATCCCCCCTCACTAAACAATTCTCATATGGTAACCCATTTAGTCATTTTTATATATGCCTGATAATCCTCCAAGTTAAAATGGCATAACATTAATGTACGGGACCGGGACATATACGTGGCGGCGCCTACTTTTCAAATCAAGTTTGACTGGTCAGCTAGGTGAATAGGAATGTTTTTTTAGTTCATGGATACTGGCCTTTCAGATATGAGAAATTAAGACCAACTAAATATAAAGGTCTGAATCTGTCAATATATTGAATTCACTGATGCGATAGCTTTTTATTGCATCTTGAAGGATCGATCTACATTTAGTGTAAACGTTGAAGTTACTATTCATTGAATCAAGCATGAAGAACAAAAGCAAGCCTTTAGAAAGCTGTTCTGCGGGAGAGGTAGACAATTCGGAAGAAGGCTCTGAAGATGTAACATTTGCTTCATTAGGAGTATGCAAAGAGCTTTGTATTGCATGCGAGTCTTTAGGTTGGAGTCGTCCAACGGAAATACAGAAAAAGACCATTCCAATTGCTCTCGAAGGGAGGGACATCATTGGACTTGCGGAAACGGGTTCCGGGAAAACAGGTTCATTTATTATTCCAATATTACAAAGACTACTTGATGATCAGGTCCCAATGTATGCAGTTGTATTAGCACCAACAAGGGAACTTTGTGTTCAGATTTCTGAGCAATTTTCCGCATTCGGTTCACTCATCTCTTTAAGAATTGCAACATTAGTTGGTGGGCTTGATATGGTAACACAATCCCTGTCTCTTGCAAAAAAGCCTCATATTATTGTTGCCTCCCCAGGAAGACTTGTTGACCATCTCGAAAATACTAAAGGCTTCAATATTGGTAACATTAAGTTTTTAGTTATGGACGAGGCAGACAGATTGTTGTCTATGGATTTTGAAATTGCACTAAATAAGATCGTTGAGTCATCACCAAGGAACAGAACTACATATTTGTTTTCCGCGACAATGACCACGAAAGTCGTAAAGCTACAAAAGATCTCGCTGTCAAATCCGGCTAAAATTTGTGTAAATACAAAATATGATACCGCTGCTAATTTGATGCAGTACTATATGTTCATCCCTTTTAAATATAAATGGAGTTATTTAATTGGCCTACTCCAGAACTTGGCTCAGTATACTGGAATTATATTTTGCAATACATGTATTAACTGCAGAAGAGGAGATCTTCTCTCAAAAGAACTTGGGTTCAATAGTATTAGTTTGCACGGCAGAATGTCACAAACTCAGCGTATGTCTGCACTTAATCTGTTTAAAGGTAAACAAAAGAGATTACTATTTACTACAGAGGTTGGAAGTAGAGGTCTAGACATTCCACACGTAGACTTTGTCATTAACTTCGATATCCCAACGTCTAGCAAAGATTATGTGCACCGTGTCGGACGTACTGCAAGAGCGGGTAAAAGCGGAAGGGCAATTTCTATTGTTACACAATATGATGTTGAGACCTTCCAAAGAATAGAGTTCGCTATAAAAAAGAAGCTTGAGGAGTACACATCTTTACAAAAAGAGGAAGTTATTGCTATTCATCCCAAGGTAGCTGATTCCCTAAGAACAGTTGATGCTGAACTCAATGACTCGAATGAGAAAACGGCATTAGTTGGGCATAGAAAACTTAAAAACCGTAATAAAAAAAAGTGATTATTGATACTTAAAAACTAGATTTATTCATTATAACGCATTAATTGGTCAATCAGTGTAAAGGTAGCTGTAATTTGTCATTTGTTTGTTTGCAAGTGAGTTGCCTCCCTAAATTTGTCATTTACTCCTTAACTTACCTGCTGAAATGAGTGAGTACTTCCCCATTACTTTTATAGAAGATGCGGACTTGTAGAGAGCACCCGACAACGCCCCAGATATAATAGAATTAATAGAGTCATCTTTTTTTCGTATAGCCTTGGACGTTCTATAGAAACCGCAGTAGAATAAGGCTAAGTTATTTTGTAAACTGCTCCTTTTTTTTATAGTGACTTACTCATAATTGACATGGGGTTTGCAATCTTCGCACTTTTATAAGCGCACTCATTAAGAATAGAATTCATCTTTAACTTTGGTGTGAGTGCGGGTCTCCTTGCTGCGTTCATTATTCCATATGCAGATCCTAGCAAGAAACCTAAACATGCTATTATTGTTTAACTACAAATAAATAAAGAAACACACCTGTACCATATGAAAGACCCACGCTGTAGGTAACTTTTTCTCCCCATAGTCTATCATATGAATTAAAATATAAATCTTGCTTCCTTTTGAATCTGGTAAAATCAAAATCCAATTTATCAGGTTTTAGGTTGTCATTAAGAAACACATTATTTGGTAAAACATGGGGTTTCTCATCAGTTGTCTCACCCATGCCTGTGGCTTTTAATAAATGCGTTCCCCTCCACCGTACTGATTTCTTTAATTAGTCGGCAATTGGTCGGAATCAAGTTGGAAAAAAAATCTGAGCGGGGGGGCAACTACATACAGAAGTTAATTTTTTAAATATAACGCTGCTAACTATTCCCGAAATCCAACGTGTATGTGCTAGATAGAAACGCCAGCATTTACCACTATTGACAACTGTTTGCCCACATCACCCATTCGTATCCAACCGAATAGCACGCAACCACGCATCCATAAGCTCCCGGTAAGAAAACACCAATGGGAGATGGAACAGGACGTCGGTATACCAACTGATGTTCGGATAGGCAATGCTCACTTAGAGAGTAGATTAGTAGGAACTATTAAACTCAAATTTATCACTTAGAAAGTGAGGAGTATCCCTAATAATATCTATGAAATCTAAAATTCTAAAATTATGCCTTCATCTCAGCAGTCAACAAGTTTGTTGCTTGGTTAGACTCGGATACAATCTTGGTGCCTTTCTCCTCAACACCATCAGCACCAACATGGCTTTCCATAAGACGGGACACATCAAAAGATGGCTTTGACAATACCTTAACCTTACGAATAAACACATGTTGAAGTGGGAAAATATGTCTGCATGCCTTCTCAATCTCCTTACCAATGGACTCTGGGATAAACTTCTTGACTAAGTCACGTAAAGTGGTACCTTCTGCCTCTGCTGTGATAATCTCGACCATCTTTTTTCTAATTTGTCTAACCTGAGAAGTTTGTGCATAGCAGGTTGATTTTACCTGGTCTGCCATTCTTCTTGTGAATGCAATGCAGAACAATCTTAATACGTAACCATCAGAGGTCTTAACGTTGCAATGAGCTTCGATAAGAGTCTGGTACTTTCTAATTAAAGAGCATAACTTATCTCTGGTCATATCCATACCATGGAACTCCGTGAGACAAGTTCTCCCTTGAATATCCTCGCATTGTAACTTAATCTTTCTAAATGCCTGATCCTCATCGTTGTTCAAGTCTGCTAGACTCACTTCATATACTCTGTGTCTAAGAGCATCAACTGCTAATTTAGTACCTTGATTCTTAGAAGCAATAGTAGTACCGAAGTTACGTACTTTGAAGGTACTTGGAGCACGTAAGTCATAGAACTCCTTGCGTGATAAAGGGTCAATGACTTTCTTACGTCCTCCCTTTCTACCCTTAGAAATTCGTTTATTCTTGCCAATTGCCATTTTTATGTCGATCTAAACCAATATGAAAGGAAGCAACAAACTTTTCTTTCCGATTAAAATTGTTGTTACTTTTGCGCTCGGAGACGCCAAACCTTGACCTTTTTAACTGTACTTGTCCCAGGTGTTGCTAAGACGCAATTCGCGCGCCAAAACGCCGTCTCCTTTATACGCCTACATGTGGGGGGTACCACCAAAATAGCGGATACTTTGTATCGTAAATGGAGTTTGTGCCTGCATTTTCTAAATAATTAAAAAGAAGTGGTATCTAAGATTTCAAGGGATGAAATTGGCACGAACATACGGAATTGTCGCAAAATATAACACTGCCAAGAGTATTTGTAGAGAACTCTTAATATTCAAGGTAGCACTTACGGCTCCTCTGATTCAAAATCCTGAGTGTCTTTTTGAATTTTTTTTAGATGTAGGTAACATTTATGTTCTCGCTGCCCATTGTGACGCTAAAAACATCTTCACTGCACATATACCTCTTAGCTACATCGTCTAAGATGCCTAAGTTACCTAGTATCATTGTTAGGACAGAAAGGTGAGCAACCTTCCCAGGAACTTGAAGAGATAATTATTTTTAGGTTTCCCGCCTCTGTGGATTGCAAGTAAAGAAGATTCTATCATTGGGGAATCTAATTGAAAAGGGTGAAATGCTCTCCCAAACTAATTAGATAGATGTGGGAATAACTGTGCGCTTTAGGTATTTCTTTGATACTCATGTCTGTAATGTTTAACAGCGGGCACACTAAATCTGATATGAATATTGAATTTGAGGAAGGATGGGCCCAAATAAAAAAGGAGGCCATTGAGCCTCTGGAAACGTATTTAATAGGTAGGACTCAATTGAATGAAAACGTAAAGAGTTTATTTACTGCACAAGAATACTCAAGGATTTATACTCGAATTTATAATATGTGCACTCAGAGTCCTAACAATTGGAGCAGACAATTATTTTATAAGTATTCCGAAACCATTGAGAAGTTCTTAAGAGAACATGTTATTAACAAATTGAAAGACTCAACAGGTCTTAAGTTGCTATTTGAGTTCAAACTTGCATGGAGCAATCACTTGATCTATACGCATTGGATGGAACGTTTTTTTGGATACTTAAATAAGTATTACGTAAAGATAACTGGCGAAGGTACTTTAATGCTGAAGGGCATAACAATATTCTATGATACTGTATACTTAGAACTGAAGGATAATATTTCCTCTTCATTTAGCAGATCTGTACAGGATTACAGGAGCGGAACTAAAGAAATTGACACTGAGATTTTAAAAGGGATCGTCAATATCTGCTTGGAAATGAGTGAGAAGAGCAATATCCCGGAAATATATGAGAATGAAATAGAAAAGGCTATTATTGCTGACTTAAACTCTCACTATGGGAGTATCGCACACAATTATGCCCGAAATGAGAAATTACTAGTGTATCTGTCTCGGGTTGATGATATAATTAACTTAGAGCACAGACTGTGCGAAATATGTTTACTTGATTCAACATGGAAAAAAATCAAAAAGTCTCTGACCCAAATATTACTTTCGGATGAGATGAATATTATTCTTTCAAACTCGAGCTCAATAAAAAATATGTTTGTAAATAATGATTTTGAGCATCTGAAGCTACTATATAGACTGTTTTCCACAATTATTGACGGGATCCAAGCATTGAGTGCTCAATTTAAAAACTACTTAATTGACTGTGGCCAAATGATTGTTAACAAATTCTCAGAAACCACTATCTGGGGAGATAACACTGAATGTGAAAGTGAGGGAAATTCAGAGAATAATAAACTAGCACAAGCTTTAACATTATGCTGGCCGTGGACTCTTGGGGAACCAATTAATACTCCCTTTTTGAATACTAACAATGAGCTTTTGTTCGTACAGACTATTATTTCTCTGTATGATCATTCTGATTACTTAATGAATAACTGCTTCGATAATGATGCAGTTCTTCAAAAAACGATTAAAGAGTCATTTGAAGTCATAGTTAACTTGGAGGTTGGCTACCAAAGCCAAGCGAAGTTTGCATGCCACTACTGTGATACTCTACTAAGGAATAGCTTTCCCAAATGTGAACAAGATGCAAATTCGGGTGCATTAAATGACCAGCTTGCTGTCTTTGGGAAAAAATTTGTCGAGATTTTTTCATACATACATTTCCAAGACTACTTTCTTCAGATATACAAGTTTCTACTTGCAAAAAGACTTCTTCAGTATCATCTGTCCATGGAAAAAAGTGAACAATACATTATTTGCCTGCTGAAAAATAAGTGTGGATCTGGTTTCACCTCAAAACTTGAAGGAATGATCACTGATATCCAAATGACTCAAAATTTGAATATGAAATTTAGAGATTATATCAAAGATTCAACAAAGAGATTCGACAAATACAATGAATTTGAAATAAAAAATAGCCAGCCCTCAGATTCGATCCTTCAGAATACTAGAGTTATTCATCCTGAAAAAATTGAATTCACTGCAAATGTTCTAACATGTTCAAATTGGCCACCCCTGGGCTCATCTGATTTGAATCTGCCAATAATTCTCAAAGACTGTATCCTCGAATTTGAAGAATTCTACAGTTTGGAGACAACTCACAGAAAACTATCTTGGATACACTGGTACGGACAATGTACTTTGGACTACAGACTAACTACACCCAATGGAAAAACAAAGTGCTTTGAAATACACTGTAATACATATCAGGCGTGTATACTACTTAAATTCAACGATATTATTAGTATATCTCTATCTGAACTTCATAATTTACTCAACACTGACAAATCTACATTACTTAAGCACATTAAACCCCTATGCTCTGATACAAACATTTTAAAAGTAATTAATAATGCCCAATCCACATCGGAAAACTTTGTATTCGAGTTAAACTTGGAACTTGCAGCATGTAGTGATATGCCCCCCATAATAGTAAAATTGCCATACCAAATAGAAGCTACTCAAAGGAATAATGCCGAGTGTGATAAAAGTCACGCCATAGAGGCAGCCATTGTAAGAATCATGAAAGTTAAGGGAGAAATGCCGAAGAACGATTTGGTCTCATATATATCATCCCAGTTTATCGAGTACAGGCCTTCGGAAGAATTGATATCTAGTAGGATTAACTATCTAGTAGAAAGGGAGTACCTGGCAAATCAGCAAAATGACCCTGAAAGGCTAATATATCTAGCATAGAAACTAATTAGATCGTGCAGCAGTGCCCCCAATATATGTATATCATTCAATGGTTTATTAGAAGTTACAAATGAAAATTTATTAATATTTTAAACGGGGAATAAGGTCGGTAAAAAATAATTATAATGGGTTGTGTATATTCAGACCTAGATATACAAACTATTAATCATTACAAGTCCAATTGCCCTTAACAATTTAGTGTTCAAATAAATTCTCCAACAAGGACACGCCCATCCGAACCAGCGGAAGCAATTATAGGAAGATTTGGATGAAAACTAATATCTATTGTAGCCCCCTCATGGCCAGAAAGCTTATTGATTAGTTTCTTGTGTTTTGCGGACCAAATGTACACAATTGCATCCGAAGAAGCTGCGGCCAACAAATCCCCGTCGCAACTCCATCTAACTCTATGTAAATTCATCTCAAAATTGTGCTTTGCGCCAATAAGAGTTCCCACTTTTCTATCATGTAAGTCAGAATGAGGTCTTATATCCCATATGATTACCTGACCATCCATAGAATTTGATATTAGAAAATGATTATCAGGGCTAACATCTAGTCCAGTAATTGTCTCACGCAATGTAGAGAAAGTTTTAGTAGCTGACACTCTCATGTCAATCAAATATATATTGTTGTCTATTCCCCCTGCAAAAATCCTGCCCCAATTTCCTTCGCATGATACAGCCGTAATGGGGAACTTGTTCTCGTATTGATATACGCATGCCTTATTTGGGCAAACTCTCGTATCCCATGTACAAACTAGTCCGTCATCAGAACCAGATATAATTAAAGCACTATTCGACTTGCACGAATTGACTATCTTTGAGTGACCCTTAAACCTTGATATGCACTTCATTGTTTCAATGTCCCAAATGCGCACAGTTTTATCTGCAGAACAGGAGGAGAACTGGGATCCATGTTGCCTATTCATCGAAACTTCAAGCACCGCCTTACTATGTCCTTGTATTGATATTCCACTCTTACTTTTTTCATAGTTCTGAAAAAAGAGAATTTGTGGATCATTTCCACAAACTAAAATCGAATTCCCATCATTAGTGAAACATGTTCCCAGGCATTCACCACCAATTCCTGTGAGCTCATAAACTCTCGAAGAACCTTTTAAATAATCATCGTTGGGTTCCATATATCAATTAGGCCTCCTCTATTGCGATAACTGGATACAATATCTTTGCAATCTACTCAAGTTCACCAGATTTGCCAATGGAGGCTTGTCTTACAAACTCGGAACTCAAGCAAAAATGGCGCCGTGACTCATGGCAATGGCATTGGCGGGCAATTTAAGTGCGATAAATCAGGTCTAAGTGGTGAACACGATTTATTTGATTTAATTCTCAAAATGGCATTGAGAGTTGCGTACGAAAGCTCATCTGAGATTGGGGTATTTGCGAACCTAACCAATAAATACTGTCTATTAGCTCATGGTTCATCCGCAGCGTTCACGTCTGTTTTTGAGGCGGAGTTAATGGACCATATTCCAATTATTAATACTCTTATAGGTGGTACAAGACTAATAGGAAGATGTACTGTTGGGAATCGAAACGGCCTTTTGGTTTCAAATATGGCGACAGACCAAGAACTTCAACACTTAAGAAACAGCTTGCCAGATAATGTAAAAGTTCAAAGAATAGAAGAGCGTCTAAGTGCCTTAGGTAATTGTATTGCGTGCAATGATTACGTCGCCCTTATCCATACTGATATGGATAAGGAATCTGAGGAGATAATTCAAGATGTGCTAGGAGTAGAGGTGTTTAGGACCACAATAGCAGGTCATGTTTTAGTAGGGAGCTATGCCAAGTTTACAAATCAAGGCGGAATTGTGCATACGCTTGCGTCCGAAGATGAAATGAATGAGTTATCAGCATTAATACAGATTCCTATCACATCTGGGACAGTTAACAGAGGGAGTGATGTTGTTAGTGCAGGTTGTGTAGTAAATGACTGGGCAGGTTTTGTTGGTATGGAAACAACGGCAGCAGAGATGGCTGTTATTGAAAGAATTTTCAAGCTTGGAACCTATAGTAGTGTAAACAATCCAGAGGAGATGCGCGAGAAAGATATTAAGTTAAAGTCGTCTATAATAGATACGCTCGCATAAATATAAGCCATCAATTATTTATGAATTATGTTTGTGTCTATATTTTGATATTTCCCCCCTTTTTTTCTCTTTCCATACAATGCTCCCTTTACAGTAGATATTATAAGTAATGATAGTAGGATCCATGCACAGACAAATGCATTTAGAAACTCGTGAAGCCATGGATGTTTTAATGGCGGTGGAACAAAGTAATGGCATATGAGCATGAGTGAAAACAAGGTAGACAAGAGCAATGGTGCCTTGCTATATAATGTTCCAAGTATACCGTCAAATCTCTCAATTTTATCATACAGAATATAGAATGAAATGATGACTGAGAATAATCCAAATATCATTAGATATGAAACAGTTTTATCTAAAATAGAAAGAGTTACAAGTGAAAATGAAGAAACCACTATGAAATTCAGTGATATCCATGGGAAAATATCCATTAATAGTAATGCTGGAGTGAGGGGTAGAAGAATGCTTTTTTCATGTACTTGCCAAGAAAATAGAAAAAATGAAAGAGAAGATGCAAGCAAGGCTATTTCAAAATTTTTTTTAATGGGGCTCCTTAATAAATTCAAACAGGCAGGTAAGAATCCCAATATTGTACTTGTTGTGCAAGCTTGAAGTGCTGTATTTAAGTTTTCCTCGTTTATCATTGCCCATCTCTTTAAATTGAAAATAAAAATATTCGCAAACCAAAAAGATGCAACATGATTTTCCCAAGCTCCTCTCCAGATTGGTATGACTCTTTTGATCATATGAACGAGGAAATTTAATCTGTACTTCAGAAGTACACTAATCCACTTGCTATCCTGTGAAATATTCATGTAATCATCCTGATTTTTAATGCTATCCAGAATAAATGGGAGCAATATAATTAATGTTGTAAGTATAAACGCTAGCCCAAAAGAGACCGTTTTTTTTATCTTAGATGCAAATCCTTTTGTTCTAATAATAATTGAAAGATAGGCAAATGCAAATGCAGGAATGAAATAAAGCATAGTCTGCTTAAATAGTACTGCACAAATAATTGAAGATATTGATAATATATGATAGCCACAGTAAAGAAAATTCACTGACCACACAACTAAACCAATCGCAACACAATTATATTGAAAATGGGAGTGATCCACAAAAATATATGGCACCGATACTAGGGTTACTAACAAATATTTGCTCGATTCTTTCTTATCAGATAGAGGATTTGAGACATTCCAGTAAAAAACAAAGGCAGAGAAAAATATCAAAATGTCGCTAACCAAAACAGTGCCTCTCATGAACCACTTTAAAACATCATTTTCCATTCCTCTAGATTTTTGCAGTTCAAAAAAGTTATCAAATCCTAATAAACTTGCGACTTTACCACACAGCATACTGTGATATGCAGTTAAAGGAGGATAATCCAATGGCCAATAACCCAAATTGTTGTACTCATTATCGATATACCACATTTTTATCGGTAAATTCGAAGTTATCTCAATCCAATGTCTTTGAGCCTCAAAGTCCCCAAATTTTGGCGGATCTGATTGTCCAGAATACTCAGAAAATCCTATCAACATTCTGAGAAGGATTCCTATCAATACTACCAAAGTTACCTTCAACATCTTAAAGCTTAAACGAAAAATTTAATAAAACAACATATATTCTCATCACATTACTTAAATGTGGGGTGCAAAATATTACAATTAAAATGGTATTTAAGTATGTTCCTAGTCACGTGCTCCGAATTGGGGAAAACCAATTTTGGATGAATAAACAAAATTCACACCCCTCATACCTTGACCCTAACGATATGCCGCCATTTTTAAAAATTTGCATGCAAAGATCAAGCGTGTGGTGAATGTATCGGCTTCAAGCCTAGGCGTTAACACAATTAATCATAAAATATAGTAACATAATTTATAGATTAACGTGTTTACTAATGTTCAAATTGTCTTTTTTATTGCCAAATCAAATTTTTTATCTATTTTTTTGGCGGATAAACCATAAGCATGAAAATAATTAATAGTTCAGCGTTTCTGTCTAAAAACCCCCAAAAAATGCACTATTTTATGTAGCTGAAGCAAGAACCAATAATTGATTTCTTAAATAGTTGGGAATATTGCTTCTCAGGATATGCACCTCTAAATGCGGAGATAGATCAGAACGACAAGCTCATTTACATTAGACAACTAATAACAGTTGAATTAGAAGCAAGCATTAAAGATGATTATAAGTGATCCAAAAATTAATAATTTATCTGAAGGAAATAGCCAGATTGTTGAGGTAGGATGCGATGGAACTTCATCGGAAATTAAAAATAACCCATGTCATGACTTAGAGAAGGGGATATTGGATAACAAATGCGGACAAACAGATTGCATTACTAAAAAGATCGATCAAACTAACCCAAAAACAAATAAGTTATCTAAAAAAATTAGATTGTCCAACAATAACAATATTTTTCTAACACTATATACAATTATTGGGTATTTTTTCACGTCAATAGCAATAATATATTATAACCATTGGTTATTTGATAAAGTTGCACCTTATCCCGTATTTGCAACATGGGTTCAGCAAATAGTAGGTGTAACTTGCTTTGGAATATTGTCACTTTCTAGGAGGACCCCAAATGTATCAAAAATGAATAAGAGTCAGCCAAGGGATACCACAAGTGATAAAGTAAGCGCTATGGAGGATAATGAAGTTGGACAGGCAAATATAGCAAGCACAAATTGTACTTCCAACGAAAATATATCAGCAAAAGAACTGGGCGTATCGTCCAATATAATTGTTCCCAGTGAAATTTCATTCAAAAACAGTTCACAAGAAAATGTTTCTTTGCCGGCAAACCAAACTTCACGTGTTTCACATATCGCCACTGTTGAGGAAAGTACAACAAACAAGGGGAAAAAACAAAATAATACACACTATAGGTTTGAAACTGAATTGAAAAAACTATTAAAAATACTACCAATGTCAATTTGTTTTGTTGGGCTTGTTGCATTCGGAAATATTTGTTTAAAGTACGTACAGGTTTCAACTTATCAACTCGCAAGATCAGGCTCGTTAATTTTTACAGTGATTGTTTCTTACTTTATGTTGGGACAGACACAGACATGGCAATCTATCCTTGCATGTATAGTTGTTTGTGCAGGTTTTTTGATTGGTTCATTGGACAGATCTAGCCTTTCAGCCATGGGGATTATCACAGGGTTGGCATCATCCTTCTGCCAAGTATTTTATAATGTATTTATGAAAAAGTGTATGAATTACTTCGATGGAGACGCAATACAGCTTATGAAGTATAATCAATGCATTTCAACAATCCTACTAATACCATGTATTTTCATTGCCAAAGAAACCAATTTAATTTTGGACTCCGCAGCCTTTAATATAAATCAGCCCGAGTTCTTTAGAATTTGGGTTCTGCTGGTATTATGTGGGCTACTTTCAATGCTTCTAAATTACTTCACCTTCTTAGTTGTGGGGTATACATCGCCTGTTACATTCAATGTGCTTGGAATGTTTAAGAGTTGTGCTCAGACAGCTGGTGGATTTATCATTTTCCATGACCACGCAAGTGTTCATACAATTACAGGCATATGCTTAACATTGGCAGGGTCCGTATGGTATGGCTTTGCCAAATCTTTGAATTGTAACTCCAGAAGTAAATCGACTGTTCAATCTGATACAAGTTCTGACAATGGTATAGTTATTTGTAAAACGGAGTTTGAACAAAAGACATCTATCCTTAAAAAAGAGTTGTCAGAAGTTGAGGAGCTTTGCTACAGCTCAGATGCAAATAATGAAAATAAAATATATAATGATGGCCTTGAGGATTTTGCTGATAATATTCATTCTTATTCTGGGGTAGAGATGACCATAATTTCGTCAAAAATGAGCAAGTGTGAATCACGAGAGGAAGGCCCGGAAATAAAATGCGACCGTGAAGAAATTCAGGATGACTACTCTGGAATAAGCAAAGATTGCTCTAGTGAGAACATTACAGTGTTGGCTTCTATAAATAGCTACATTTCAAATGGAAAGCAAGAAAGCCAATATACAGAAAACACGCTAACAACTAAAACATCTGAGCAAAAGGATTTGGAAAAATTGTTTGAAAAATTTGCAAACATTTCTAGAGAAAATTCGACGGATCTAAGAAGCAGTATGTCTAAAATCTCTGCATCACTGCCTGCCAGTGTATATGCCTCACCGATAGTTGAAAGCAGGCAGATCTCTGTGGATGTTATTCCAAATAATGGGGCATTCGAAGGATCGAATGATAATATATCATTAGACGTAAGCATAATAGTTGAGTCTGAGAAGGAGGTTTTAGGCAATAGCGATGATCAAGAGTTAACAATGAGAAACTGCGAAGCAAGTGATGAAGATAAATCAACTATCATAGCAGGAAACTAAGAGATCATATAGAGATATAATTCAACGAGTTAATATGCAAGCTTTGAAATGCTGCAATAACACAAAACTTTGTTGTAGCTTGTATGTTTTCGTAAAGTATATTTAGAGTTTAACACTAGATAATATACGATTCACGAGTGAACTCTTAAATAACTCGCATTGGTGTTTATTGCGAGTAAAGGTGCAATTGCTGCTTGATCATTAAAGTAAGGACTTAGATGTGCGCTTATTTATTTAGATAGGTGTCTCACTATAGCATAATAAGGTTTATAGACAATTAGTTTTCTTGCATGTCCAGTTCCCTACTTTGACAAATTAAAGATGTAACCGCCAACGCTTTCTAAAAAAAAATACCTTTAACATTATTGGATGGTGTGGCGGTAAAATGCCACACATGAATTTAATGCCAATGAATTATTCTGTATAGGTAGATAAAAGTGGAAAATAAGGCGTGACAGAGCAAATAAGTTGGCGGAAATAAGAATTAGTATTAGGAAAACATGGGACAGGTGCCATTGATCGCTGCCAAGAGCACACTGTTTATGTACTCTGGTATTCGTTCAATTGTTGTGGGCAATAAGGAAAAAGTGGTCCCACAAAGGCCACCTGATTTGGATATAATCGCATCTGGTGAAAGAGATCGTATTTCTGACGACTGGAGATGGCTCGCCTTGAAATCAGAAAAACGGCTAAACAGCATGAAAAAAATGAACTCCTCATCTGAACAGCTTAAAAAAAAGTTGGGAAGTACATTTGATATAAATCAGTTTTCTTGCTTTGTTCCGAGAACCGTACTGGAAGCTATTGCTGATAAACGAATTAGCTATGCAGACGATTTTGATGTTATTATTGAGAGCTTCAAAGGGGCAGTTATGTTTTGTGACGCATCTGGGTTCACTGCCTTGACAGCAGCGCTAGATAAGCAACTTAATGGTGCTGAAAGACTGGGAGAGTGTATTAACAACTTTTTTACTCCACTTATCCAAATTATTCATTATTGGGGGGGAGATATTATTAAATTTAGTGGCGACGCTATTTGCGTTGTTTGGCCAGTGGATGATGAGACCGTCAATTTAAACAGCGGAGGGGTAAACATAATACCAGATGCTCCAGTTAGTTCAAATCAGACTAATTCTTCTGAAAGTAGCCCTCAGCTCAGTCGAATAGCAAAGGACCCCAATATTTCTGTAGTCAAGCCAAAAATCGGATGCGACGATAATAGCCCTGTCACCTCCGAAAAAAGGTGGAACAGAGAGGAGCAGACGGAGTCAGAGGAGTCGCCTACACAAATCCACAATATCGCCGATACATATTCTGTCGATATGTTCCATGCATGCAGGCTTGCGTGTGAATGTTGTATGGATATACATAGAACACTACATAACTTTCCCACTCCGATTCCAGGAAGACACTTAACCTTGCATATTGGTGTTGGTTATGGTAGAACTACAATTTTGCAAGTTGGAGGTGTAATGGATAGATGGGAATACGTTGTTGGTGGTCCACCATTTGAGGAGATAGCGGTTGCAGAGCCATTGGCGAAGAGTGGGGAAACAGTAATATCTCCTTCAGTCCATGCAATTCTTGGAAAGCATGTAAGCGTGGACCCTTGTGAAAGAAATCCTGATTTTAAAAAGTTAAACAGTTTATTACTACCAAGGCCACCTCCACCACCTCCATTAGCATCAATTCATATCCAAGACGAAGATGTTGATTTACTGAGGAGATACATTCCTCCTCCTGTATATAGGTGCCTTTCTAGTGGATATAATGTTTTTTTGAATGAAGTGAGGCGTTTGACCTGTATTTTTGTATCTGTTAAGGGGCTAGACATATCAACACACTATGGTTCAAAAACCGCACATCAATTGATGCAACTAGTTCAAAAGGCAGCATATACTATGGAAGGTAGTGTAAATAAATTCCTGGTTGATGATAAAGGAGTGTTATTGTTAATCATTTTTGGACTTCCGCCAGTTTATCATTTGGATGATCCCCTTAGAGCAGTATTTGCAGGCCTAAGGATTTTAGATAGCATTCGATTCATGGGACTAAGCTCTAGCATCGGTATAGGTACAGGCAGAGTTTGGATTGGAACTGTTGGATGTGAGATACGTAAGGAATATACTGCTTTAGGAGATACAGTCAACTTGTCAGCTAGATTGATGGCAAGAGCTGGTGAAAATGAAATACTCTGTGATCTAAACACATATGAAGCATGTAATCACGCAATGCAGTTTGTACAAAAGGAGTCATTTTACCCTAAAGGGAAGGATGTTTCGATAAGTACATTTTCTCCAACAGGAATTCTGACCAGGAGCCGTTTACAATACTCTAACGGGAAGACTGATATAAGTAATTTATCTGACTCAAATTTGTTAAACAATGATCACTTAAGTAGTGGGGATGGGATTTCTACAGAAAACCAATTACAGACAGAAAATTCGAATATTCAAAACCTACAAAGTATACGAACATGGAGAAGCTGGAAGCCATTAAAAAAATTAAAAAAGTTCTTTAAGCCAAGATATAGTTATGGTCTACCAGATATGAATGACCCTAATTTCAGAGTTATCCCTGATTATGTAATGGAAAGCATGCCGGAAAGTAAATTTTTAGGGCCACTAATGCCATGGGAATACTATGAACCATGGGATCCAATTTTGCGTCCAACACTAGATTTAGGTGGGGTAATGGTAATATATGGGAAAGAAAACTGTGGAGTAGATGAAATCATTCAAAATATTGTACACCTTGGAGAAAAACTAGAAAGGAGAGTTTTCTTATGCAGCAATATGCCAGATACGCCATTTATCAATATTGGAAATGTCCCCCTTTTACCATGGAAAACTCTTTGTACTGATATTGTTGAGTCATGGCGTCTAACTAAGTCTAGGGAAAAGAAAGGATTCTCAAATATTGACAGAGATAACTCCATATATGGGCTTGCTAAAGAACTTACTCACCCTTCTTTTCATTGGAGCCTCCACAAACTTAAGCCAGTTCTCCAGGGCTTAGTTCTACCATCAGAACTTTCAGAAAATAAGGCTTTCTTTAAAATGGGAAAGTACAATAGCAAGGAAAGCAAAAAAATGAAGGACATCTTTAGGAATCCACTATTGTTTGTAAAGAATTTAAATGGGCAGCCTGATTCACCAGATAAGGAATTAACTGAGATTAAGAACTGTGAAAGCTCGAATAAAGAGATTGTAAAGGACGAAGTAGATGATGATATAACAAGCTCAGAAGAGCTATCTGATGATGATGATGATGATGAGAAAGGCCTAGGACCAATTATCACATCCCTAGTGAACGGCTTTTCAATGTATGAAAACAGTATTATTTGTCTACATGTGAAGAGTGGGACATGTTTCTATGCTGGAATGGAACAAGAAAGTTGGAAAATTGCAAAGATGATCGCAAGAATTGCAATGATCCGAAGAAAAAGGAAAATTGAGCATGATTTCAGGGAGTTAAAAAGATGGCGTAGAAAGCACTCACGAATATGTCTTTTTTGCAAAGGCTTCAAAAGGCCAATACAACATATTTCCAAAGACACCTTATATTTATACAAAACCACAAAATGTACTCCCCCAACCTTTAAATCTTCACCCCCATTACTTTTTATTTTAATTTGCAGTAGTAATACAGATTCGATTGAAGAGCAAGGGGAAATCATTCAATGGGCAAAAGAATGCAGTGCTTTTATCGAGGTTCCAAAGCTGACGTTAAATGAAACATCTAAATTTATCGGACACCAATTGGGTGTGAATACTCCAGTTCCATTCCAACTCGTTGAATATGTACACAGAGCCTCCGGAGGTATTCCTGAGCATATAAAAAGAACTGTATTGCAACTCCTTTCACATAATGCTATATCCATCACAATGCAAGATGACCAGCAAGCTGATGATCAAGAAAAAAAAGATTCAATTGTTTTAGATACAGATAAAAGTTTGAATAATTCGGATTTTATTTCTAATTTAAATATGAGTAGGAACACAAGTGTATGCTCTAATAGTGTTACAGGTATAGACTCCTCAATCGGAAATCACTTTGATATTGGAGTAATATCTAACTTAATATCAGGATACAACCTAAAAAATATCCAGGGGGATCTGGGTCTCGCTTCATCTATATACACTTCAAGTGACTCATCTTCTTCTGACTCCACCTCAAGTGATGAATCAAAAGACTGGTCAGATGACTCAACAAAAAGAAAGATAAAGGTACCAAGATTCAGGACCCCCGGGCCTCGTGAACTACTAACTAGTGATGGGGTACCTATTATTGGAAACAGATGTACAAATTTGTCACCAGGAAATGATCAATCGGGTGCTAAGCATAGATTATCGCTAACAAAGTTAGATAATTCCTCAATTATTAACAATCATACAGATGATCACAAAAGATATATTAAGGTTACTGGGAAATTGAGGAAAATACCATTTGCCCCAGAGATTGTGGCAGATTGTATGTCAAGGTTAGAGCTGCTGGAACCAGATGAACAAATGGCAGCTAAAATTGCAAGTGCGTTCACGTTTGCATTTACTGCATCAGAACTACATGAAGTTTATCCACAAAAGAAAACCCCACAGGATTTTTTAAAAATGATCAAAGCTATGGTAAATAAAGATGTTTTTGAAGTTTGCGATACTATTAACTTTGGGGCTGACAGGTCTAGGCGGGGATCTATCAATAGTGACTACACATCCAAGCATATACCATTATACGAGAATGACCAAGAAAAAAATTTAAACATTTATGAGGATGAAGTTTACAAAGATATTTCCACCTCAACCCCTATTTTGAATGATATTTCAGAATATTTGTCAAATGTGAATATATCCGACTTGCCCAAGAATGATAAAGATTCTTTAGATGCAATCGACCCTTGCCCAAGTGAAGCCTCTGAAATAAAAAATGAGGGCGAAAGTAATAATGACCAATCTGTTAATATAAACATTATCCTTTCGGAGGACATAAAATCAGCTTCAGATGAACATGACTACTCAAAGCCTCAGAATTGTAATATTTTACCTTATTACATTGAGTATTACCGTTTCCAAAGTGTGGCATTTCAAAGAGTTGTTTCAGAATCTCTTCTTTCTGATGAAAGAAAAAGGCTTGCAAGAATCTCTAGGAAGACGTTATCAAGAAGACTTTCCAAGCTGAGCCCATCGGTTAGAAGTGCCTCTCCTCAACTACCCTCATCCCCAACCGACTCATCAAGTAGTAAATTTATAGATAACAGTGAAATAAATAAAGCTAATAGATACCTCTCAACGATACAAGGTAATTTGAGTACTAGCAGCAACTGTGCTCCAACTAACTTGGATGTATTACCTGAGGACGAGAAATAGTGTAGTTATCTGTATTAATCGATGCATTTCAAAGCCTTTATTAAAGTTCCAACATTTGATTAATTCAGGAAATAATTACTTAATTTCAATCATTGTATTTAAATATTAACAGAAAGTATCTGGGTTTTTTTAATTATAAAGGTAGTCATTTAATTATATATACTATGTACAACAAACAAATAGCTCAACATGAATAATCAAATAAACGTTTAGACGCTTGCTAGTGACTGTATTGAACAATTGTAATTCAATAGTTGACTATCTATAGCTAGAGTTGCAATCGATACTAACTAGAAATAGTTTTAGCATACTTAGAATTTAAATCGATCAAATATCTTATTATTTTTACTCAGAATAACGGAGTTACTGTCTAGGCTACTTGGTTTTATTACGCGAAAATATTGTTAGACGCAACCTCGCCTCTATTATTCAAAGTAATGAATACCTTATGATCTAATTTAATAATGGGAATTGGCTGTCCTTGTGTTCTTGCCGTGGAACTTCTCATGAACCTTACTCTCACATCTTCCGTGGTTAAAGTGATATCCATCTGGACAAGAGAGAGAAATCTTGGTATGCTCAGTCTTTGCACACTGAGAACCATCAGGGGTTAGGACCATTCCATGTGGGCATACCGGTAGTGCTGGAGTTGCAGCGAGAGATACACATTTTCCATGACCATCGCTAGTTCCAGAGGGGCACATATAGCTCGTCTTAGAAACAATTTCTTGGATACATTGCCCATTTTCGAGGTTATACCCATGTGGACATTTGAGTGAGAATGGCTTCCCTGTTGTTGCTGTGCAGAGACCACTTGGAGGTACTTCACTTCCATCTGGGCAGAAGCCAATCATTGGAGCAGTTTCAAATGAAACACATCTGTGGTTCTTCAAAATACCGGATGGGCAGCTCTTTGATGGAGTTTCGGAAATTATTTTAATGCATTGTCCCCCTTGTCTAGAAAAACCAATTGGGCAATCTACAGAAGCCGGCCTTATTTTTTCAGAAACACACTCTCCGTTGCCACTTTCAATGTAGCCATGAGGACACTGTAACATCGGCTGTTCAGTAATAATATTAAAGCACTTGTTATGGTGACCTTGCGGAGTGGATCCAGGAGGGCAAGAAACCTCCGGCTCAACATTCGAAATACTTACACACTGCCCTGACTCCAGTTTAAACCCTTGTGGGCACTCTTGGATAACTGGTCTTTCTTCCATGCGAATGCATCTGGAACTTGTTGAATCCAACTCAAAATCAGATGGACAGGATGGAATAACCGGAACATTCGTAATTACGATGCATTTATGACCTCTAGGGATAGAGCCTGCAGGGCACTGTGAAAGAGAATCAACTTGAATAATTCGGTTACAAACTCCATCTTTAAGTTGGAATCCTTTCTCACACTTTAGGTTGGGTCTCATAATATCCACAAGTACACATATATCTCCCCTAAGTTCATACCCTTGTTTACAAGAGAGGATAGTGTCAACCGTTTCTGTTCTAGTACACTGAATAACCTTCCCATGTCTGTCAACTGGCTCAAATCCTGGAGGGCAGCTTTCTAATGGATCTGTTGAGATGTCTCTAACGCACTCCTGATGTTTTCTTTGGAAGCCAGGTGGGCATCTATAATCAGCTGTGAACTCCTTCATTGAAATGCACTCCTCCCCTACCATTGTAAACCCATGTGGGCAGACCTTTTCAGCCTGTACAGATTGTTTGGTGATACAGCGCCCGTTAATCAACTCAAACCCAGGTTCACAAACCAAGACAGCTGATGTGTACTCTTTTCTCACACATTGACCTTCTCTAAGGTCGTATTTCTTTGGACAGTTTACGGAGCTTGGGACAAATAGCGTTCTGGTACATTGCTTACCACTAATAGAATATCCCTGTGGGCATTCAATAATTGGGGCGATAATATCTGTATTTGATTCATAATAGTTAATATTCGTTGGGGTTAGATGGTGGCCATGTCCGTGACCATGCCCATGCAAGTGCTGCTGTCCATGCTGAGCATTGACTTTATGTACCGAGACAAAAGTTCCATATATTATTAAAAGCGATCCAAAAAGTTTCATTATTAAGAATTGATGTTATATCTCCAGTTATTTCTCTCTCACAGTAACTATTTTGATATGCAATTTTACATTATAGGTCTATTTCAAAGTTATAATGTTTTCAGGTTATACATTTTTCAGGAATTACTCCAGTTCGTACACATCAATAAAGTCTAATTAGATCTCATATTAATGTAAAAAGCTTAATATTCCATTGACTCGCTAACGAGAGTTCCCATATGTACCCGTTTATATGCATGTAAAAAATGATTAAACAAAACAGGCGCCTCTAGTATTGCAACTTCCCCCAAGAACGCTTAGGATGCTCTTGATATGAGTACAACAAATTATTAAGTCATGATCCGTCTGTGTATCCCCTCCTGTGAGCGAACACTCATCGATACCCATTTCCAAATAATGTACGAACAGGTCCCGGTTCGCCGTCTAAGCCAACCTTAATGTACATAAATCATGAATCTACCGAATATTCTACATTACTAATGGAAAGCTATGTGTCTGACCAGAGACCTCAACAATGCAATAATCCAGTAAACACAACAAGTGGAAAGCAGTATATTTACAGTTAACAAGATACTAACTCTATACCACCACATTTAATTTCAAAGTCCAATATAGAATATTGCTGGAACAGAAGATATGACTAGATTAATGGTTTCTAATTCTTGGCGTCATCACCTTTAGTGGGGAAGTATGTCAAACCGCATCTGCCACAGCTTGTTCTATTGAAGTGTTGAGCCATAAAGACTCCAGCTCCGCATGTCTCTGCTGGGCATTCACGACGCAATTTAACTACTTTGTCACCGTCGACTTTGTAGTACTTGAGCACTGCTAGCTTGACCTTCTTTTTCTTGTGCTTGATTTTCTTTGGCTTTGTAAAGTTCTTCTTTTTTTTCTTAGCACCTCCCAACATTGCTTCTGAAACATACAATGTGGAGTTATTTGAGATGCCAGCCTGTTCTAATGTTTCAAACTCATCCAATGCGCAAAACCCATAGCTGATACATTGGGTACCTAGAGGAATTCCAGATTGTTGACTGATTAAACGTCTCAATTCCTCAACACTTATCGTTGGAGTGACCTCCAATGATCCAGTATTACCAAGGCCGTATCTGAAAAATATTTGCATCTTTGCAAGCTGCTCTTCAAACAATAAACAATAAGATTTACTCGAGAAAAATTATTTCCCGAAGGTTATGAAATTCGGCTTCTATGTTTGAGACGAAAAGTCATTTGAAAAGTAATTTTTGGCGCCCCGATACTAATTGTTATTAGCCAATATTTTAAATATTACATAAACTATCAACTAATTACTATTAAGTAGAGCCTAATTTCTATTTACTTCACTACATTATATAAAGAGACGTAAACACCTTTTACAAATGATTGCTGAAAGGCACCTCAAGATTACCGCCAACAGGCGGCAAACCCATCATTCAAAGCTTGCTAATCATAAAAACTTATATACCTGTTATTGGGAATCCATAATAGCCATTGTTGTAACTATTGGGTAGCAACGCTTTGCATCCTAATTCCACGGCTATATAACGGTCCTGTCAAGGTGGTTACGACTAGTAATATTAGTTATTTCGAATCCACCATAATTATGCCTTTTTAGAAGAGGACCTCGTGACCCTTTTTTTATTAGTTGTACCTGCTGACGTTCCTGGCTTTTCGCTTGTAGCTTTTGAGCTATTCCTTGTAGTTCTAGCTGTTGTACTATAACTAGTTCGCTCCGCTTTCGTCTCTTTTGGTGGCACTGATTCAGAAGTGGTCTTTCTGCTTGGAGTCTTATCTTTAGTAGATGACCTTGTCGTTCTCCTAGTCTGAGTGCTACCTTCCTTTGCGCTAGATGTGTGACTGTCCTTTACTACTACGCTCTTTGAAGGTTGTTTGCGAGTACTCTTTTTCTGGGTCTGTTTCTTTGTCTCACCCTTAAAGCATATACTCAATATCCATACCCCAAAAAAAACACCCAACAGTATAGCAATTACATATTTCAATGGTAAATCGTTTGCCTCCTTCATAATTTTAATAGGTAAAATTCCGACCAATAGAAAATATATACACCTTTATTAGAATGCACAATCTGCGATTTACCACGCAAAGTCAATATCTTGACTTATTTTCGTATATTTTTTCCCAAACTCTGATCTATTTCTCCTTCCACATGTTATTTGAATACTTACATATGTGGGATACGCATAAAACACAATACCGCCTAATTTTGTTTAAATTAAATTTTGATTATTTAAAGCACTGATATTAAAACCATAGCACAGAACATTAAGTATAAATTAAGGAAAAACAAATCCAATTCTTTGGGTATACCACGTTTCCTTTATACGATACTAACAAAATATATGTATTTTTTTCGACGGATATTGAGAGGAAATCCACAATTCCATACCAGCAGAACATGCCTTCCATGTTTTAGTTCAACCCAGAGTGAAATGTGATAGCGGTTTTGAAGGCACTTGCCATTACCTTTAGTTTTATTAGAATACTTAATAGGCAAGATGCGCACCCTGCGACACCATATATGGCGCCACTAGATAATAGTCTTATATAGGGTAGCTGGAGTCAGGATTGTCCAATTCAGTGATGAAATTGTCTGTACTGTATATCCCACAAGTCTATAGGTAATTTTAGTAATCTTGCCTTTTTGATAAACAAGTAAAGATGTCAATAATGAAGTCATTCAGAAAAAATGTATTGATTGTTGTCTTCATTATACTTAATTATGTTATTATCCCCGGAGCGTTTGGAAAGTCAGCGTACACAGATATTATTGAAAATGATTATTCTTACTTAGTTCGATCCAAAATAAAGAGAGTTGAGAAGCCCATTGATTTACTTCTGCACCTTAGCCGATCGAAAACTCCAAAGTATACAGTTGTACTGTACAATGTTTATTCTACTGTCAAGATTGTGAAAAAGCTCAGTACTAGTATGTATGTTCACCTAGTACGTCATCTAGACCACTATGATAGAGAATTTAGTGACAATGTCCAGCTGATTATTCCGAACTTCTATCCAAATGTTGGATCTATAATATCATCTTTGGGTCGTAAGGCATATGCCTCCCTATCTTCGGGTACTCTACCGGAAGAAAAATACATCGAAACAGTCGTTGCATCTATATCATTTATTAACAACGCAATAAGAAGAGGTGTGATCCCTTCTCATGATACTACAGCCTTCTATGGAAATTGTGTTGGCGGACTAATCGCCTCTGCAACATCTGTGGCCTTAAAAGAGTCCATTGCTGCAGTTGTGTTAAATGGATCTTCCTTATTTATGCCAGAAGTTGTTAGACGCAGACTTGCTAGAAAATCAGCCATTAAGAATGTTAAATATTTATTAATACATTCCTACGAAGACCGAGATATTCCCTATATTCATGCAGAAAATACAAATAACGCATTGACCAGCTGGGGAGCTGACTCAAAGATTTATAGCGTTGATGGTACTGGTCATCTATACACTATGATTAAACATAAATATACTGGTTTTCGATTCATTGCATCCGTTATACTGAAAAGGCCTGAAATTTATAGGCCTCTGGATACTGAAAATCAAGAATTAATTCTATATACTAAAAAGAGAATGAACCCGGAGTACATTGTGCCGATTGTCCCACCTAGAAATTTAACAGCTCACACTAACGATAGCAGCGTATACACCCATTCAAATTATACAAAATTAAATAACACAAATATTATAGTAGAAAACATTGGTCATGCCATAGTTATTGTAGACCAGTCAGGCCAATGATTTATTGCACACCCATAGCTAATGTAACCTATCTAAATAGTGCCATTTTTTTATTTTTGAATTTTAATATACCACCCTTTCAAGCATTATGTATGTTGACGTTTTGAACAGCGTTTGGTTTGAGCGGTTTGTTTTCTGTTTTAGTGATGATTAGCTAAGGATTGCAAAACATTTTGTCTGTAACGTTTCATAAAATGTCACTAAATTCTATGGTGATTCAGGGGTATCATAGACAGCTCTTTCCAAAAGCCATGCGGAGTATCGCAAAAGTTGCATTTTTTTCCAAAATTAGCTCTATTCCCAAAAAAAGGCCAGTTTATTTTGATTATCAGGCTACTACCCCTGTTGACCCAAGAGTGCTTGATAAAATGATGCCTTTTTTCACAGAAAAGTTCGGGAATTCCCACTCTAGAACTCATGGATATGGATGGGAGGCAGAGGACGCTGTAGAAGAGGCAAGGGCTAACATTGCAAACTTAATAAAATGCCAGCCAAAGGAGGTTATTTTCACGTCAGGGGCAACCGAATCTAATAACACAGTAATTAGGGGGGTTTGTGATATATATGGAAATATTGGTAATAAAAAGAACCATATTATTACAACCCAGATTGAGCACAAATGCGTCCTTTCTACCATGAGAGAGCTTGAACTAAAAGGTTTTAGAGTAACATATCTAAAAGTAAATGACAAAGGCCTTATTTCATTAGAAGAACTAGAAAAATCCATAATTCCAGGTGAGACCATTCTTGTCTCTATTATGCATGTAAATAATGAAATTGGTGTAATTCAGCCTATGAATTTAATAGGCGATATTTGCAAAAAATACAATGTGCTTTTCCATAGCGATGTTGCCCAGGGGTTGGGGAAAATTAATATTGATGTTGATAAATGGAATGCTGACTTTTTATCTCTTTCTGCTCATAAGGTATATGGCCCAAAGGGAATAGGAGCATTTTATATTCGTAGCAAGCCAAGAAGGAGGATTAAGCCTCTGATCTTTGGTGGAGGACAAGAACGAGGAATGAGATCTGGCACAATGCCAGTACCGCTTGCTGTTGGGTTTGGTGAAGCATGTAAAATCGCATCATCTGAGATGAATACGGATTATATTCATGTAAAAACTCTATATGATAAGCTATATAAGGGAATAACCTCCCAACTCCCGGACGTAGAACTAAATGGGTGCGGGGTAAATCGTATGTTTGGGAACCTTAACTTAAGTTTTGCCGGAGTCGAGGGTGAGTCGTTAATGATGAAATTGTATTCAATGGCGCTATCCTCCGGAAGTGCATGTACATCTGCTTCACTAGAGCCATCCTATGTATTAAGAGCAATCGGAGTTGGGGAAGATATTGCGCATACATCCATCCGCTTTGGATTAGGAAGGTTTACCACGCACAATGACGTAGACAAAGCTATTCAGGAAATAGTTGAGTCCGTAAAACTATTAAGAAAGATGTCTCCTCTATGGGACCCAGAGGCAAATATGAGAGTTAAGGGTGAAGAGTCACTAAAATGGACATGACATGATTAGTATTTAGAATTTGAGAAATTAACTCACTTTAAAACTCATTAATAAGTATTAAGTCTAGATTAAACCTAGCTTTTATAATATTCATCTTTCAAATCTTAATTTCCAGGTGACTAATTCGAATAATTTTACTGCGCTATGGCGCCAACGGCTAGATACCGGTGCAAGACCACTTTAGATAGAATACAATCTGAGCAATGGCTTTATTTGTCCTATTTATCATAATATTTGGGCAGTTATCCGTGGTTATTTCTGATATACTGAATATACCTGGTGAAACTGTCCCGGTTACAACTTCTGATTATAATTATTTGAGAATGGCAGGCAATATTAAGCCATTAAGACTTGGCTCTTTCGGTCATCTGTCTCGCTCAACAACTCCAAAATATACGGTTATCTTTATGCATGGATTCGTTGTCGACAGTAACATTTTATATCGACTAACCCTTAAGTTTTTTGTCCGAATGGTGCGTCACATGGACCACTATGATCAAGGATATAGTAACAACGTTCAACTAATTGCACCGAATTGGCACAAAGACTTTCTCCCCTTTACTGAAGGAATGTCTGACGCAACTCTGGCTGCATTTAAGGCAGGAAGGCCCTCCGCAGATCAGTACACTCTACAAGTTGTAAGTCTAATTGCATTTATTAATAGTTTAGAAAGACAAGGTATTATTCCTTCACTAGAATTTACAGGTATACATGGAAACTGTATGGGAGGGATTATTGGAATTGCGGCATCCCTTGGGATGAGATCAAGTATAGGAGCAGTTGCCACATGCAATTCTGCTTTATTGCACCCAGACCTAATTAGGAGGAAAATACTGAGGAATTCCTCACTAAGAACATCTTTTTTACTTATTCAAGGTGATGATGATCAACTCATATACCGTAAATTTGCATCTGTAACAGAGTTAGTTCTTAAAGAATGGGGTATTAAAAGTGTTATTCTTCATAAAACAAAGGGCGGGCACTTCCCAGTTATGGCTAAACACTTATATACAGGTTTCAGGTTCATTGCATCCGTCCTTCTTAACAGGCCAGAGATACTTAGAATAGAAGACTCCTATAATTCCCAGCTTATTTCGATGACAAAGAAAAAGGTGGAAAACATTACCGAGATTATTCCTATTGTTCCCAAAGAAAGTCCATAAGTTTGTATTAGAAGTTTTAATCATACCATATAATTTATATTTTATCAGAAAATGCCAAGACATCACTCCAAACCTTCTGTGAATAAAAAGTGATATTGACTCTATATTAACTACTTTTATTGGTGATTTTATATTCACTACAAATACAAATGAAACTTCTCTGTTTAAGTATTTATCACACTAATTATACTAATTACTAATAGATGTAAGTATTCATAATATTGCTTTCATACTAAAGTCTTTCACTTCTAATATTATTATTCACTTCGCCTTTTATCTCTTTTCGTACTTGCATTAATATAGACTTTATGCCGCCGGATAGTTACTAGTCGACTATTAAAGTTATGAGGCTTATAACAATTGCAACATATCTAGCGATCACCACCCTTTTGACCATAAACGTCTGTCTTTCCTCAAAAGTACCCAAAGAGGTTAATCAAGTAATTGTTCCTACAGAGGAAGGGCAGTCCAGAACATTTTTTTTGGAGAGTTTAGACGTTATTAAACAACACCCTCATTCAAACAATTTGCCTGGCGAAGCTTACTACTCTACAGATGATTACACCCTCAATATTGGCATAAAGCTTGCTTTCTATGGAGATTACATTGCTTCTGACTTTGATTACATCAAAGTCAAGCCAAAATATGGTCCAAGATTCATTAATACATGTGGACATTTTGTACACAGAAGTGTAACTCCAAAATATACTGTTTTGGTTTCACTTGGTGGGCTTAGTTCACATGAATGCTCAAATGAGTCCGTAAAGTTTTTTAGAAAGTTTGTTAATTACGTCTCCAGTATTCATGGCACGGAAATGGTAAATGAAACTCAATTCATATTTATTAACTGGTTTTATCTGGTTTATTATGAAGGTAGCGACCGTATTTTCTACAAAAAACTAGTTAAATACTGGGTCAGCAATCCTAGTAAAAGAGACGTAATTGTTCCGGCAGTGAGTACAGCAGCTTTTATCAATAAATTGCACCGAGTTGGTGTAATTCCATCTATGTCCAACACTGGGGCATATGGACTATGTATTGGTGCGTTGAATCTTGCACTTGCTTCGTTGCTAGTTAAAGAGGATATGAAGATTGTTATTTTGAATGCACCCGCATTCTTTAAAAAGAACTATCTCAGGATGGTAATGGACTCCTCATTAAATAGAATATTAACGACCAAGTATTGTTTATTTTGCGGAAAGGATGATAGGTACTTTCATTACAAAAGACACTGCAAGAATTTATCAAAGTTTATAGGTAGCTACTCAAGTCACGTTAGATATATAAAGTTAGATGCAGATCACGCGGAACTCATGTACAGCTATGTTTATACAGGCATCCAAATTATTGCAACTGTTCTATTAAATAAAGAATACTCTATAACATATATTCGAACAAAGGACTATGACAAAATTCCCAAGTCATTCTCACATAGACACTGGTTTAGATATGTTATGTATAATTCAAAGGCTGGATGACAATTTTGCGATGCAATATTATTAATTACGTAAGCTAATGCATGTGGTAGACTAAAGGACTACATTGGCGCCACCTAAGTATTAATATTCACATTTGTTTTCAATTAATAAAGATAATACCCAATGGATTTGAGTGACGTTACGGCAACTGTTAAAACTGCGTTTTGTAATACTCAAATTGCGGAGGCGTTTGCAGCTGCCGTAGTTGCATCTTCCAAGGGCAAGGAGAATGTTATAAGAGAAAGCTACGATTTGGAAATCCGTAAATTATCGAATGAATTAAAGGCTTTGAAAAGCTACGTAAATGAAATACAAGAATCGTTTTTAAATATATCTGGCCTACAATCAAATTCAGTGGAATCTACTGAAGCTAAGGATGGTATTGAAACAAGTGGCAACAGTGCTAGTAAACTATCCAATGATAAGGAATGGGAAGCTATGAAAAAATATATTTACGAGCATTTCAGGAACCAAACAGAGATTCAGACAAAAGTTAAGGAAATAGAGGACTGCATTATTAATGGAAAAGAAATTACTTCAATAAAAAACAATGAAATTGAAGATCTCGGGAAAAACCTGGAGGCTAGTATCGAACATATCACCACACTTGCATATTTGCTAGACAATCAAAAGGACAAAATTTGCACTCTAGAAGAAAAGGTATGTGCTTTGGAAAGAAAACTTAATGACCTAGACGAAAAGTTTACCACTAATTTACAATTATCGGAGAATGTGACAAAGCTAACGGATTCGATCATGAGTATATTTAGAACTCAATCAGAATCATGGGAGAATTTCTGTAAAGTCATTAAGCAGTTAAGTAGGGATGCAGACCATCTGATTAAAAGAAATGCCGGTACCTTTGAAGAAAATAGCAATGCTGATGAGCTTGCTTTACTATTTAAAAGATTTATTGGTGCTATGCAAGATATTCGACCAATCAACTTGATTCCAAACACCTAGGCATCATTTATCAATATAACTCAGTTTGTGCTGTTGTTTTTGTCTATATTTTTCCTCCAACATTCCTTTTGTAATGCATGTGTACAATATATGTGTACAAATTTTCCCTTCTTTGTTTAATTGTACTTGATTATTAAGTAACAGTGCCTCCCTATTTATCCTTTCCCAGTTAATTGGCGTGAGGTCCTCATGAGCTGATGAGATTGCTCCCAACCTTTCCGGATATGGATCAGGGATACGTTTTTCCATAACTACTTTATTCATTGAAGTCTGTTTCATATATATATGTTTACAGTATATTGTCTTCAAAAAATTATTCCAGCGCTGAAGAAATAAATATCTATTTTTAGTTTTGCATTGCAATGTTTAGGAAAAATGGATAATGATATGGCACTTAATTTATTTTTCAGCTTTAAGTGTGAATCTCCGAAATACTCCCTGTGAAAGTTAAATTCAATGAATGTATACTAATATTACTCTACTCTAATAATCACCAGGCTTTTCCTGCTTGCTCCATACGGAAAATTGGAGTGTTTATCGGCGGGAATTCCGCTTTAACAAATAAATTGATGAAAATCAAAAACTGACTGATATAAATAGAGACCACAGCTATATCAGCTCATATATCGACGTGAGCGAGGAATCAAACTCAATTCCCTCATCTACCGAATATTTTTTGCTATTTTTTTCTAATCTTGATCAGTTTAATAAGACACCGCCCTTAAGTCTCATTTATCCGCTCGCTCCTTTTGGTATCGTCTTCTTAATTAACAGAAACTGTGAATAAAATAAAGGAAATGTCTGAAAAGGAGATAGGCACACGTGATCAACAACAAAATGCTGAACGCCGAAAAGATGGGGCATACATTCCCCCGCACAGAAGGCAACAAGGGTTGAGAGAAGATCCTAATAACGGCATGACAAATACGTCTGGAAATCAGGCTCACCTCTACAATAGTCAAAGAAACAGCTCTAACAGAGTAAATTCTGATGGCAAGCGTGGTGATCAGGGTGGGAACTCTGGCTTTAGAAAACACAATAGCTCTTTTAATGATGCCAATGCTAATTCAGACAGATTTAGTGCTCTGGGTGAGAAGCAGGCATATTCATCCAACTCCAAGTACCAATATAATGGGGCCTCTGGCGGTGGGAGCGACAGGTTCGGTAATTTTAATGAAAAATCTCATGATAGAGGTTACAATAAATATTACAACAGAAGTCGCTCAGGTATTACTGGTACCGGGTGGGATGTTAGAGACGGTAGATCAATTTACCGGGATGACGAAGACAAGATATTTTCGAAGTCAAAGGAGCACAGAGCAGGAATAAACTTTGATGCATATGACAATATCCCAGTTGAAATGACAGGCTCTGATACAAATAAAATCAAGCCGATGCAAAGTTTCATGGAGCTTGAAGGGATACACGAAATATTATTGGACAATATTCGCAGAGTAAAATATGAGAGGCCAACACCCGTCCAGAAATTCTCAATACCCACTGTTTTAAATGGAAGAGATCTGATGGCATGTGCTCAAACTGGATCAGGGAAGACAGCAGCGTTTTTATTTCCAATAGTAATGAAGATGCTTAACGATGGCCCACCTCCAACTCCACAACAATCGTCTCTCAGAATAAAAAGAATGGCATACCCTGTTGCTTTGGTCCTTTCGCCAACACGCGAGCTTGCCATACAAACATATGAAGAATCCAGGAAGTTCTGTTTTGGAACAGGCATTAGAACCAATGTTTTGTATGGTGGAAGTGAAGTAAGAAGCCAAATTATGGATTTGGATAGAGGCTCTGACATTATTGTGGCGACACCTGGCAGACTTAGAGACCTGATTGACAGAGGAAAGGTTAACCTTAGATTAATTAAATTTTTGATTCTGGACGAAGCTGACCGAATGCTTGATATGGGATTCGCTCCGCAAATTAGGGAAATTGTAGAGGATTCAGACATGCCACATAGTCTGGATGGCAGACAGACTATTATGTTTAGTGCCACTTTCCCACGTGAAATCCAACAACTCGCAAAAGACTTTTTACACAATTACATATTCTTAACTGTTGGAAGGGTTGGCGCAACTAGTGGCTCAATTGTTCAACGTGTTGTATATGCAGAGGAAGACCACAAACCCCGCTTGCTTGTCAAGCTATTATTAGAACAAGGAGAGGGGCTCACCGTTGTTTTTGTGGAAATGAAACGCAGGGCGGATCAGATCGAAGATTTTCTGATCGACCAAAACTTCCCTGCTGTGTCAATTCACGGGGATAGGTCACAACAGGAACGTGAGCATGCACTGAGGCTTTTTAGAAGTGGACAAAGGCCAATTTTAGTAGCTACTGACGTCGCGGCACGTGGGCTTGATATTCCTAATATTACTCACGTAATTAACCTGGATATGCCGTGCAACATAGATGATTACGTACACAGAATTGGTAGAACCGGGCGAGCGGGAAATACTGGTTTGGCAACATCATTTGTGAATGAAAGCAACAAACCTATATTAAGGGATCTACTCGCTGCACTTGAGGAAAGTGGGCAGGATGCACCTGAATGGTTCCAAGATATGGTAAAGTCATGTACAGCCTCCTTTGGAAGGTATGGCAGTAGATTCGGTAAGGGTGGAATATCCGGTTCCCAGAAAGGAGGCAGAGGAATGCACAGTTTTGGAAGTGTTGATATTAGAAGCAACCAAGGGGGAAGCAATTACAACTCTATGAATTCTGGCTATAGTAGTTATTCCACAAATAACTCTAATTCTGGAAATCAAGGTTCGAATCATGAGCAGTGGAGAAACAATAGAAAGGGACCGGGCGGCCACTCTTACAACTTGGCGTCTGGCAATGGAAATAACGCTTCACACTCTAAGGTTTCTAATAGAGACTTCGACCACGATGATGCGTGGTAGGAACTGTAAATTGTGCCACTCTTAATATCGAAATTGTCTACCTGAACTATTATCATTTAATTAACTCTCTATAATATTCTAAACTACTAAGATTATTGATGTCTTTGGCATCCTTTCTATGTATATTTAAGTTATATATTTAGAGCTTTCCAGCATGTTCTTCCGAATGAAGTGTTATCTTGGTACCTCTCGCGCGCGGACTTTCGGGCATTTCTCAGAATATCCTGTATGGAGTGATCATCATAGTGGAGAATAGCATAAGTGAGTAGTTCTACAAATTCATTGGTGTTAGACGCTAAGAACCCTACTTGACCACCTTTGAAATTTGACAGGATATCTCTTTCAGGCCCTCCTGACTTGTGTGCAAATGTTAATAGCCCAGAGCAGACGAATTCTGCTACGCAGATTCCAAAATGCTCGTCTTCCATTGTATGTATTGCAAATTTAGATGTCCTCATTATTTCCTGCAGTTCTATATAGCTAGAATCAATCACTAGCTCTAACTTATCTTCTAGCCCATAGTCAACAACCATTTTCCTTAGAGAGCATATGTATTCCCTGTATGTGGGATTCGAGTCTTGTGATGATCCACATATTTTAAACTTTAGTTCTTGGTATATTCTTTCTATTATTGACTTTTCTTCTTTTCTTGCTTTATCTTTTATCTCTCTTAATCTTTTAAGTACATCAGAGAATATTTGTATTTGTGCAAAATGATTCTTTTCCACTCTGAATTGAGCAAGTGAAATTATTACATCTTTTCTCAATGTTGAATTTTGCGGTACATCTAATGAATAATTATCCATATTAATTGGTGGACGACAAACAGTCATATCAATTCTATCATTTCCCCAAAGTTCATTAAGCATGTCAAACGTCCAATTGGAATTTACAACTACCTTATTTGCAAGACCAATGCTAAATTTATAAATTAATGAAAATATCTTCAGATAAAAATATCTTTGGAAACATCTTCTTTTTTCCTCTTCAATATTTTTTTTTCTCACTTGGGGATAGTGAATATAGGTTGAAATATGTTTGGTTGTCGGGAGAATTTTTGCTGATATTATTGAAAATGGGAATCCCGCAGTTTCAACAAATACCTCAGGTAATGGCCACCCAAATAGCAATCCTTCTAAAGAAACGATTATTGCTGCTAAGTTTATAGTCCAAAGCTTCAAAACCCCAATATTCAGAAGGAATCCTAGTCTGAGTTCAACTATTGTAATCCTGTTAATAAACGCAGGATTGTTCAAAGGAATTCCAAAAACCTCCTCCACTTTGCTCACAACCTTTGTCTTCACAGCACCAGAGTTTGAGTATATTACCACCTTATTTTTTATATTATCAGCAAGAACCTCATAAACAATATTCCATAATACTTTTTCGCCCCCACCAAAATTACAGCATTGAGGGTGAAAAAAGGCGATTGTATTCTTTCTCTCGTGTTTCCAGGCTATTATTGAATCAAAAATCATTTTCTAAATCCGAAATTCAAGAATTTTAAAAATAAGGCAGGCATTCTTTTTTTTCTTTGAAGCTAGTAGTATGATATCATAACTTTGGAAAACAAACAGGTAGGGCCGCTTTAAAAAAAAAATACCAACAAAAAACTATTAAACTATTTGTTACACATCATAAAAATTGAGGCATGTGTGGTAAATGTAAACAAGCAAGCTCGTCACTGTATGATCAAAAGGTTTGCAATATTACAAATAATTATTTACTAAAGACATGACGGGGGTGCAAAACATGTTAATATCTGCAAATAAATTTCTATATAAAAACATTAAACTCTTTTGGTAGAAAAAATAAAGTAAATTTTACGCGTACTGACAACAATTTACCATGCTTCAGCGCAACACAGGCTATTACATGGATTCTGATGCTGAAGTAGATCCCAGTTATTACGAGGCAATTTTAGAGGCAACCCAAGGAAAAGTGTTCAACAGGTAAGTAATAAAAACTATACCCTGCACAATTCTTGAATTAATGAAAACTAACTACCACATTGCAACTAATCAAGCTATGAAGAAACTAGATTCATATTCTATTTAGGGGATGATGTTCTTCAGAGACCAGTGTTAATGCTAGTCTCTTGTTTCCTTCCTCCCACAGTAGATCAACTTGATAAAGCAATGAGATATGCCGTACACTATTCCAATGAATTTGTAAAAACTGAATTTGTTATTGTTCAGTGCTTAACGAGGACCAATATTTTAAATGATGGAAGCTCAAACTTCCTGCAACAGTTTTATTCTTTATTACCTACAGAATATAAAAAGAACTTGAAAAAAGTTATTATGTTCCATTATGGTGTGAGCAATCGTGCACTATTGACTATTACCAGCTCCTATATGTCTCCTAGATTTATGAGAAAGCTGGAGTATGCTGACTCTATCAAAGAATTACATCGCTTTCTTCCAGATATTTCAGAGGAAGAGCTGCTAAATAGGTTACCATTCATTGTTAAGCATGATGATGCGGAACTTCTAGGATCAGATGTTCCAACTATATTAACAATGAATTTAATGGATCAATGTATTTGCAATGGTTATCCTGTTCCTGGATATGGAGATATCCCAGCGATTATCGTTGATATTATTCAGCAACTCTCCAAACCAGACATTATCATAATTCCAAACCTACTAAGTTTACAAACATCTGCGGATAAACTCAACTCAATGATTGGAGAGGTAAATAGTGGTGTCCCCTTTCGAGCAGGAGATTCAGATCCATCTACGCTTGTGTCTGTATTCAAATTATTATTAAATTCAATGGATGAACCTTTATTAGGTTCAGAAATGTTTCATTCAATTGTAAATCAATGCAAAAGCTCCGGTACAAATGAGCTGGCACATAGTTTCTATATTAACCTTCTCAAAGACACCATTACAAAACTTCCAGATTGCATCAAATTTGTTATTAAATTTATCGTTGACTTTCTCCATTTAATCTCAACAAAATCCAGTACAAATAATATGACAACGCACAAAATTGCAGAAATTCTAGCCCCTGCATTTTGTAGGCCTACAAGTATGAAAAATAACATCATGTATCAATCTATTCCTCCATGTGTTGAATGTATCACGGTACTTATTACGGATTGCCAAAGTATTTTCAACAACATTCTACCTGAAATCAAGCTGTGTGATCGCCTACAAGAAATTAAAGAAAACCTAAGAAGACGGCTTGAAGAAAATGAAGAAACTGAAGAAGTCGAAGAGGAAGCTGAGAAAGTCGAAAAGGAAGCTGAGAAAGTCGAAAAGGAATCTAAAGAAGTCGAGGAGGAAACTGAAGAATTCAAAGAAGAGATTGAAAATAAGACAACTGAACAAGTTCAAAATGATAAGACAGAGGCTGGAGGTGGGGGTGAAGAAGAGGAAGACAATAGACAATAATTCTTCTATCTTCTTTAACTGAAACTACACATGCAAATAATGTGATTTCAATGGACTTGTTTGTGTTGTGTTCAAATTTATATATTATTAAAAACCGGAAAAAATTCTCCCGGCGAGGATCGAACTCGCGACCTTCGGCTCATAAGACCGACGCTCTAACCGAACTGAGCTACAGGAGAGACACAGTGCAGACGCGACGCTGATTAGAGTTAACTAACGTTAGGGTCACTTATTTGTTGTTTGACCCTAGTCTGTTTAATATTTGTAACCTAATATCTCACGTATTACTCATACTGTTTACATATGATCTCTCTGCTTAATAAATCCCTATTTTGTGAGGTTTTTATAATTAAATATCAAAGGCTAAATTATTAATGTTATTTGTCGAAACTGCCTAATTTAAAATTAAAGTATTATAATCTACGGACTTTTTATAATCCAGCGACGCCTAGTCAGCCTCCGTAGCATAGTGGTAATGCGTTCGCTTCGTAAGCGAAATATCCAGGGTTCAATCCCCTGCGTGGGCTCTTTTTATTACATTTTTTGCCCCCATAAAATATTTACAAAATGCTTTAACTTAATCATTTATTCGTTGGATACATTGAAGCATATGATTGTTTCAAATAAATATATTAATTTGTAACAAGCAATAAATACAACTAGATATTACAGAAAAATAATGGTCGGTGCATTTAGCTACTGACAAATGGATTTAAAAATGCAGTTGTTACCTTTCCAGCAATCTATACAAAATGATATTCGCAATAACAAGTCTTGCCTAATTGTCTTAAGCAAAGGTCTTGGCACCTTTCATGTCATATATAATTACTTGTCAACATTAGAAATTAGTACCGGGAATATTATAATCATTCTAAATTTATCACTACCTGAAATAGAATCCTTCAAACTGTTCGCACTTAGTATGGACTATAGACAAGATCGTGGAAATCCTACTGAAATGATAGATAACAACACTATTCTCTCTAAAAAATTAATTATTATTAATTCTGGAGTGAATTTAAGCAGAAGAAAGGAATTTTACCACAGGGGTGGAATATTCATTGTGACATCAAGAATATTATTAACAGATTTATTATCTGAAAGGCTTGAAATTTCAAGCATAAAAGGTATGGTTGTATTTAATGCAGAAAGTTTAAATATTAGAAATTGGAATGACGCTTTTATTTTACAACTTTATAAGAGCAAACATCCAAATGGATTCATTAAAGGGATATCACAGCGCCCTGAAATTTTGAATCAGGGATATTTTGGACCGGGAGTTGCAATGAGGTATTTAGGAACAGTCGATTTATTTCTGTATCCAAGAACTCATATTTCAGTTAATGATTCGCTTAAATATTCTAGGGGAATTAAAGTTATTGAAAAGGCTGTCAGAGCAACTGAAAATTTCTACGAAATACAAAAATGTATTCAGATCTTAATAGAAAAAGGACTCCATGAAATTTTTAAATTGGACCCAAACATTGAATTGAATTTATGTGAATTACTGTATTATTCACCAAAGAAGTTAAAAAATAAAATAGAGTCGATAACGCAAGATTTATGGTGCAAAATGACATTTAGACTTCATCAAATCGCAAAAGATATTGTTTCAATGAGAAGTTTGCTTGATTTATTGTATTTGTTAGATGCAGTTGAATTCTTTTTTTATCTAGAGTATCTCCGTTCATCAAAACTCATCGATCCGTCTTGGATTCTTACTACAGAATTCGAGTCATTATACAAAGCATCCAGATCTAGGATATTTAAGGTTAACAATGGAAAAGGCAAAAGTAATGACCAATTAGAATGCCCATTTAGTCTCTGTCTTGAAGTAAACCCCATACATATTCAGCTATTTGATGTAATCTTGAATCTTGGAAAAGAACTCACAAAAGAAGAAATTTCTATTCTAATCCAAGAAAACGGCTCATCTAATTATATTTCAATCGGAAAAAACATAAATGACCAAACTCCAAACCAAGTTATCTGCGAAGAATTTGATGAAAACGAGAACGATGATGATAAATCGGGTGATTCAAGACGCAACGAACAAAACGTGGAAATATATTCAAAATTATTGAACTGCAATATCATCCAAACTAAACAGCTTCCTGAATATAGAGTTCTCTTAGTGGTTCCTGATGACTTATGCTTTAATATTATTGAAATTGAGCAATTGTTACTGAATGGCCCACAATATTTTTCTACAATGAAACTAACTGAAATTCTTCAGAATATTGAAACGGGTTTGTCGCCCCCCCAATCAAATATTATTTCAAAGGCAATGCCTTTTTTTGGAATACCAGCTTGTTCAGATTCCAGCCAAAAGTCAAATTCACTACATCAACTAAGACTTATATTTTCAAAACTAATTAAATGTTCTAGCGATAATCAACACACATATTCCTTCAAAGATACAGTAATCCATTCGATTAATAGCAAAAGTATACCTGAGAGAAACTATCTAGATGAAATTATTGAAAATAATGGAATAAATCCCAAAATTATTATTTCATATTCAAATGCTAACATACAAGGTATGTGTTTTATTTGTTTCGTGTGCCTAATCTGTTTTAGGGAAATTCTGGAACGCTATTTCATCATATTCACCACACTTAATTGTGATGTTGGACCCTGAGATATCAATCATTAGAGAGATTGAACTATATGCTGCAATTTTTGGAGAGAAGTCCAAGATAGCTCTGAAGGTCATTCTGTTAACAATTCAAAATTCAATTAGACACGTAAGTTCATGTTTTTTTATATGATCACGTAATGTTTTGTTTAGGAGAGATTCCTTGATACGATTAAAAATGAAGAAATTTCATGGGAAAGCCTTGAAAGGCATAAGAAAACTCTTGTAGTCCCTCTTAGCGACTTTACAGAAAATGAAATACTCTCAAAGCTTAGTTTTTCTTCGATTAATCAGGACAAACCTGAACATGAAAATGGTTTTCAAAGAGTAATTGTTGATATTAGAGAATTTAGATCTCCTCTTCCCTATCAACTTTTTTGCAAAGGCATTAAAGTCATTCCTATGACTCTAGAAATAGGAGATTATGTGATTTCACGTGATGTATGTATAGAGAGGAAATCGCTGCAAGATTTGATAAATTCTCTCAATAATGGAAGGTTATTTACTCAACTTCAATGGATTTCAAGGCATTATTCTGTCCCAGTGATATTAATTGAATTGAACCAACTGACAGAGCAGTTAAACCATCATGGAAAACAGCATAACTTTACGCCAATTAAATCCAACTCACTCGATATTTATACGAAGTTAATTCTTTTAGTGAGGCATATCCCTAACATCAAGTTTGTTTGGAGTAGCAACTCGTCATTTTCATCATTAATTATATTGCGTTTAAAGAATAATAGAGAACAACCAAATCTGCAAATTGCCAGCACAATAAATACTGGAATACTCGATATTAATTATAACGATATAACAGTAGATGAATATAAAAAAACTGTAAAGAAAGGAAAAAAAAGAAAGTTTACATCAGATACTAGTAAATCTAGCTACTATGCAACAACATTTCTTATGCATCTCCCCGGCATAAATTCCAAGAATATAAAAGTTATTACCTCCAAATTTTGTTCTATTAAAGAAATATTTAATGCATCATTGGAAACATTAACGTATCACCTTGGTGCTTCAAATGGAACATCACTTTTTAGAACTTTGCATGAGGATTGCTCAGAAATATACGTCTGAAATAACGGGCTAGTTTATTAAATTATTTATATAATTATTAAGTGATAGATTATTAGGTTTTGAAAGTTGACCATCTACCAAATTGCTTGAATATAAATTTGAACGTTTTGCTCGGCCCCTTAAATTCTTTTGACTATGTAACTTCTCTGCACGTTTATGTTCCAAAAACTCAATCGCTGCCTTAAGTGCTGCCGCAACCGTTCCATGTTCTTTAGGGTTAAATGATCTTGTTGCTCGCGTCCCACCAGATGTAATAAACCAAACACGCCAAGTTTTTCTCCTTACGCACCAAGAGATCCCAGTGTGACCTATAACCTTCCAGGACTGTCTTTCTGGGTACCATTCTACGCACCCAACTTCATCCAGTCTTCCTAGAGGAACCCCCCCAGATGCAATTAGCATAGAAAACTCATCATTGTTTTTGTACTTATAGTTATCTATTTTTTTTCTAGCTCCTTCAATTATATCGGGCCTCTGTCGTGGTAAATTAAATCTTCTATGAATTTCTGAATTACCTGCCTCTATGTATATAGAGGTTTCGTTCGGTGTATGTTCAGGTTTTCTGTTTATAAATTCCATGTTAGAGTTTGCATCTTTGTTTGGAACCACCCAAACCCCGTGTGAAGTAGTTGTATGAGAGACTAAGGAACTATCGGCTGGCTTCATTTGAAAATCATTATTCATAGATAAATCACTTACGTTCAATGAAGTTTGATCGGTATTTGAATTTCTATTCTGAGTATGAATTTGGGAGCAGTGACTATTGAAATGTTCTCTGTCATTTCCATTCCAATAGTTCTGAATATAAGAATAATCTGGCTCACTGAAAATTTGAGCAGTGCTTAAACCATCCAATATTCTTGGAGTTAAATGAATTACACTTTCTTCGATGTCGGGATTTATCCAAACGTATTCATCTACATTTGTTCTTGCTGGTAATGTAAGCTCATGAAATTGATTTGTAGTAAACACGGAGCCTACTCCGGGATTATATATATCTCCATGTCCATCAAAATCTTCAAGGTTATTTGTACACTGATTCCATTCAGAAATTGTACCGTACATTGATTTCTTTTCTTTTTGGAAAGTTAACTTTATTGAATTCTTTATGCATGAACTATTAGAATCAGTCTTTTTTATTGACTTACAAGTACTGTAAATCCCACCACTGACTATTTCTCTGATTTGTCCTACATAAATTCAAAAGAACTCTTACTGAATAAACTTTCTAATTCTCCCAACCCAAATATTGAAATTGTGACAAATATACCTTTAAAAAATAGTCTATTACTAAATATTATGTGACATGTATACCTAGCTATTGATTAAGGTACCTGCAATAATAGATGAGGAATTACGACATTACGCTTTAAGACTATACTGCAACTGTACTTTCCCTGGATATAGCAATTTAAATATTTATATATATAAATATATAATCACAATATATACACTTTGTGAACAAAAAAAGTCAAACAGTTTTCTTCTAACAATATGTGATAAATATTAACCTTATATATTAACCAACTAACTCTTTAATTTACTCTAATTTTGCGATTTGAAATGCATGTTATTTATATGTGCAACAATTTGACATTAGCGCCGTCTTGTGAGTATTAATCGCGCATTCGTTTTCCCCTTAATTTAAACTGATCAATTGATATTCTGTGAATTGGAGTATCATAAATAAATATGACAGTGGATATATCCGACGAAATGGACAGAAATACCAATTTTGCTGAGGCACAAAATTCCCATTCCAACGAATTATTCTCTCCATCTGCAAAAGAAAAAGGCAATGAGGTAGGTTTTCGTAAATATTTATATAAAGTTGCTTTCGAATAATTAAAATAAGGAGTATAACAATAAAGAATATGAGAAAGCAATTGAACATTGGCTCAGGGCATATAGATCATGCTGTTATATTTTATCAAAAAATGTGTATTCTGATGCGCCAGAGAAAGACAAAGAAATAAGGGTTTTAAAAATGCAGTTGGACACCAACCTTTCTATTGCATACATAAAACTCCAAGACTATTCTAACGCTATACACTATGCAAACAAAGCATTAGAGTATGAACCCAATAACTTAAAAGCGTTGCACCATAAATCGGTGGCACTATTTGAACTTTGTGAATATCAAACTTGTATAGATTGCACAGAAATAGCTTTAAAAACCGAACCTAATAACAGCTTATTTAAAAGAATTAGGTACGAAGCAGCTCTTAAACAAAAACAATATATCTCAAAGAGTAAAAGAATTGTAAGTTTTCGTTTTTTCAAGTGTAGAAACTTAACTTCTGATAGAGTGAGGCGCTATTCAGCGGCTCCAGTTCCAGTAAATTTGAAGAAAATCCAAGAAATGACAGGTTAAATACATTAAGGAAATATCTTCATTTGTTTCTTGACAACAAGTTTAGTAGAGGTTTTATGCGCGGTATTTCAAAAATATGTCCAATAAGGGGAATATTAGAAAAAAAAAAAGCTATTTAAATAAGAATCTATAGATCATATTTCATTTAAATACATAACTCCTAACAGACTGCCTCTATTGAAAATTATCCTTCTTGAGATTATAAATAACTGCCCCTGAACAGACACATGTTTAACAATTCAAGTCGGATAATTCATGAAAAAACATACGGGCTACGAGACTCGAACTCGTGATCTCTTGCGTGTAAGGCAAGCGTCATAACCACCTAGACCAAGCCCGCACACGTGCTAGCGCTATGCAAAGATGTAAGTATTTATTAATATTTATTATTCTATTGAATTCTTTGATCAACTGGGTGAAGACGTGTTTGAATATAGTTTAGTATTTCTTCAATGCCAATCTTATTTTTTTCGAAGAGAGTTTTTTCCCCTAATTTGGTTTTGACAATATTTACAAATTTGGAGTACTTAACTGCTATTGTTGTCCCAAGTAATCTCAATACCTCTTCGCTAGTATTAAAATTTGAGAAGGATGTTAATATAGCCTGTGTTTCTATGTCAATTTTTTCTTTCCAGTTGTCACTAAAACATTCAAATATCTCAATAATATATTGCGAATCCATTTCATCCAAAGAGATGTCTAGATCTATGACTTTTTGAATATCTGGATATGCTCTAATAAAACGGGACTCAATATATTTGTGGATATATTCACAGAATATGATCTGGAAATCGTCAACAAGAACGCCAGTCTTACCATTTAATGCTGAAATTATGAAGTCTGCATTATTAATTATAAATACATATCCCTCTTCATCCCCCATGTTACACTCTGATTGCAGGAGTGAATTTGAAAGCTCTAACCAACTAGTTAGAAACGTTTTAACAATGCTAATTAATTTCATAACATTGTTACCATGAACATTAGACTCATCCAATAGTTTTGATAGAATGATAAGTAAGTCTGATACTCTGCGAGTAATTGGGTTTATATGTGATAGCTTATCTGAAATGCATACTTTAATCAATTCGCGGCCCGAAAGGGAGGATAATGAACTGAGATGATAAAGTACAGATGTCTCCAATGAAGCATATATTGATCTAATTTGCTTTTCGTAGTATTCAAATAATACGTACGAGTCCACTATTGCATTTGAAAATACCTTTAATTTGGATTCAGATAGGCAATTGAATCTTAATAAAATGTTGTATACAATTGCCAATCCGATTGTATCATTTGTTCTCAATATAGACAGTTGAAACATATTACTTATCTTTATAAAGTGCTCATTAAATATTTGAAACAAGATATATTTCAAAGAGTCACTGAAGAGTTGCTTTGATTGTTCATATATTGATATGAATGCCATATATATCATCTTCTGTGAATAAAAAAAAATGTCTTCCATACGAAAAACGTTGGAATCCGAAAAAGACTTATCTTTAATAGGCTCACTAATCATCATATAAAAATTATCTAGAATTTTTTCCCTCTCGAATATCAATGAACTATATTTATCGTATTCCTTAGATGTAATTAAAATATCATGTTCCTTATTTCCACAAAGTTCCTCAATTTTCTCTAAAACCTTTGAAAACCAACAATTTGCAAAATTTATGTATTCCTCTTGAAAAAAGTTCAATTCAGTTGTATTAGACATTAAAAACTTAATTATTTGGCTCCTTTTCATTAGCTCAGAATGTACTTTAGACTTTGAAAAGTCTGCTCGTAAAAGTATCAATACGGATTCATTCGTAGAAAATATCAAAGATATATCATGCTTTAATCGAGTTACAGCAACTCTAATCAATGAACCATATAATAAGTTAAGCTCACACTCAATGTTTGTTCTCTTTGCACAAATATTCTGTAGTGAATCATACCTTTCCAGTAAACACATTAAAGAAGGACAATAATCCCAATTGAGTTCTCCATATTTAATCTTATTTATCAGATTCGGACAAACTAATGTCTTACTAATAAAACCTCGAACTTTCCCGTGCAATTGTGATAATGCGTTCAAACGACTTTGTAATATTATAAATCCGTGCTTAATTGCATCCACTTTAATGCAACACTCTGATATTCTCTCGAGCAATATTAAGAATAAATCATATATTGAACTCAAATGATTTATAAAAAGTGAATTGCATCTATCAAGTTCAACGATTTTATCCCCATATCTTAGTACCATATCATTCAATTGCTCATTATATTTCAATTCCACAGCTGGATTTGAACTTAAACCACACATATGCTTTGATTCTTGCGTAAGATGTTCATAATTGTGTAAAAACCAATAGCTTGACGATTCTATTAGTGCATTACTTTTCATTGTTTAAATAACCTTGATTTATTTACTACATCCGCCAAAATTTATTTTGCCCCACATTCCTCGGAAAATTTAATTAAAGGCCTTAACATAGAATAAATAATTACATCTTTAGTATAATAAAATGAATATTAAGTAATTTAAAACGGACAACAAACTGCCAACAAGAGTAATTTTTATCTCCTTTCGTAATCTTGTTTTTTAGATCAATCAGCTTCTATTTCTTACGATGTCATGTCTATCAAAGAGGTCAATAAGGACTTAATTTAGGCCATGTTGATTAAACAAATAATATTCATATATTTTTAGGTATAATCACTACTAATAATGAGTCATATAGAAGACTCCAACGATGAGTTTGATTATTATTTTGAAGAACAAGTTACAGATCTTTTGAATGAAAGCTATGACGAAAAAAGCGATATGGTGTATTGTTCCCCTAGGTTTGGTGAGTCCAACTTCTCTGAAGAAAATGCTGATATTGAAACCGATAATGAAGTTGAAGCAGTCATATATGATGATGATATAAATTTGTATTATAATACGGAGGCAACAAAAGATGATTTTTACAATGAGGCAGCTGAGCAAACAAAAATAGATATCAGTGCAAACGAAAATCATATTCAAGTCTCTGAATATCCAGATTTAAAGTATATCAATTCAAATATATTACAAACACCAAGGAAAGTTCATTGTGAATATAAAGAAAATGCCTTAACAGCGAACTCCAATTATTTACAAGATGAAAATATATTGGAGCCCTTCGATTTGAAAAAAAGCTCTAATGCAGATGAAAACATTGTTATAGATATATCAAATTCTACGGTTGAAAATGAAATATCATATAAAGAACTGCAGTTAGAAGTAAAGTCTTTGCTTGAAGCGTCGAACAAACACCAAGAAAAGGTTCATGCTGAATTGGACGAATTGTTAATAGAAAATGAAAACTTTAAAAAGGAAATTTCTCACTTAAATGACTTGCTGAAAGGTAAAGAATTGCTTTTATCGAAATACAAACTTAATTCTATGGCTCTCAATGCCCAAATTCCATTTCTTAAAAGTAAATCTTTAATGGAAGAAGAAAAGGAAGAATTACATTTCTTGAGGAATAAAATTGAATTTCTAGAATCAAAACTGAAGGAACATGAGAAAGAGCTTGACAATGCTAATGCTTTTAAAGAAAGGGCGACTTTTCTCGAAAATGAATTGGAAAGAATTACGAAAGACTTTAACGAATTAGAAATTTTCCAAACAAATCAGCTTAGAATAGCGGATGATGAAATAGCTACTCTTTCAGAAGCTAAAAACTCTCTTTTTAGAGAAATTCATTCATTAATGAAGGAGAATGAAGGATTGAAACTAACCAAATCTGTGATAAAAAGAATTGAAACTCACTATAAAAATATGAATGATGAAACAATTTTGCCTAGTATTGAAGAAGAGCTCAGTGATACAATTAAAGAGTTGATGGAAAATAAGGAAATCAACGATAATAATGAAATTTCCACAAATGTGTTTGAAATATGTCAATCAATTATCCCAAGGCTTGCATATGAAATTGCAGAAGAAATGATAATTCGTCTAGATAGTACTGGAAAGCCCAACGAACAAATTAAAAGATCGCTTACTAAAAAGAATGTATCTGTACAAGTGGGGTTCCCTCTGCTCAACGGATCCGCTGACTCTGAACTGAATATTATTTCAACTCGAAGTGAATTAATGTCGTTAAGGACTGAAAACTGTAAACTTAGGAAAGAAAATCAAAAGCTAAAGCAAGATCTTTTCATATTCAAGAGAATTAGTCATAGATCAAAAGACCGTGTGAAAGTAAGTTGTAACGATCACACGAAGTCAAAACTGATCGAATTTTCTGATGAAAATCAGCAAGAACTTGCTTTAAATGGCATAAAATGGCTAACATCAGTAGTAAACGAGATAGATGAACTTGAGCAGAGATGCAGCAATATTAAAAATTGCCAGGACAAAATAGAAACTAGGGGCTCAAGTGCATATAACTCCACAGTTGCATCCTTCGAAGACATTCACTCCAGTATCAACGGTATATCTGCCAAGGATGAAAAAAACATCGACAAAGAACTTTCAATGCTTAGAGAAAAACTAGTTAGTGAGGGAATCCTGATAGAAGAATAACAATTTAAAACTCTCTTATTGATATAACGTTTTTGGAATAGGGTATGTAGAAACTTCCCTACATATTGGAGAGCATGCCTGAACCAGCCATCTCAAAAATTCTGGATCATTATCTATCAATGGTTCTAGATTATCCAATGTTCTTGAATGGTACCAATTCAACCAATCTAATTCTTCATCAGAAAGTATTGAAATGTCAATCATTTCTTTCTGAATTGGCACAAACGTTAGAGGCATGAACTTAAGAAATGTACTTTGCTGTTTGTATTCATTTACGGTTTCAGCCTCTACTATTTCTACTAAGTTCTCTATCCTTATCCCATACTCCCCCTCTTTATAATACCCTGGTTCAATTGATACAACCGCACCTTTAGCTAAGCCTTTGTCATAAGCTGTATTTCTTCCAACTTTGTAACAAATTGACCAAGGTTCTTCGTGAACAGACAAAAATGAACCTACACCATGCCCTGTACCATGTAAATAGTCTAGTCCTGCCTCCCATAGGCTAGCTCTTGCAAGTACGTCAATCGCAATAGGGCTTGTACCCAATGGAAATATAGCTTTATGTAAGCGTATGAATCCAATAAGTACCCGGGTGAAAGCTTCTACTTGTTCAATGGTTGGCCTTTCTTCGCCATTCCCAAACAAGAATAGAGTTCTCGTTACATCAGTTGTTCCAGTATAATATTGTCCCCCAGAATCACAAAGATAAACCCCAGGTTTAATTATAGAGGAGTTCCCTTTCTCTGGGCGATAATGGATTATTGCACCATTTTCTCCTATAGAGGAAATAGTATCAAAGCTTGGATAGACAAACTTTGGCTGTTCTTTTCTGAATTCGAGTAACTTCTGTGATAGATCCCATTCTGATACTTTACAATCGAACAGTGTACCATCCTTCCCCGTCTTATGAAGGTAAAATAAAAATTTAGTTAGTGCTAAGCCATCATAAATGTGACATTCACGCATACCCTTTAGTTCAATCTCATTTTTTATTCCACGCAGCATAATAATGGGGGATTCGGATGTAATTAGTAGTTTAGAGAATCTAAAGTACTCAATCAGATGTTTGCAGTAGTCCTTGTTGAAATTCTCATCCGGAGACAATGCTTTTAATAGAGTATCCATTGTTGCTAAATTGCAAAAATCCTCAGGTAGCCAAATTTTGCTTACCTCACATTCCGGATTTGAAATCGAATTTCTAAATGAAGAGTAAAGCTCATCCATTACATTTTCTATTTTAATGATCGAAATTCTGTCTTGGAACTCGCTCCTTAACCTCTCTTCACATTTTTTTACAGAATCAATATCAACACAAAGCTTAAGCATAAATGACTCTTCATTAGAATTATTCATTGTATCAAATACCTCAATTATTAAATAACCAAGGAATACGGGTGTACAATGTACGTCTGATCCTCTTAAATTTAATAGCCACGAAATTTGAGTAAGGCTACTAAGAAACAGTAACTTTGCATTCTTTTTTTTCATTTCCAATACAACTTTACCAACCTTTGATCTAGAAGTTTCTCCAGCATACTCCATATCATGAATAAAAATCTCACGCCCAGCCTGATTAATTTGTTCTATAGGTCGTATCATATCAACCAAATTTGAATACAACAGTTTTAACTGAAATTTAGGATCAATAGCCAATTTGGAAGACTCAATATAGTTAAACAAAGCTTTAAATGACATCCAAGAAGTTACTTCAGCATCAATTCCTAATGTCCCAGAGAAATTCTCCTCCTCTAGTATATCTACAATATCTGCAATGAATCCCCTCTTTAGTAGATGTACCTGGTACTCTGGAGTAGAAGTTTTCTTTGCTTCAACAATATACCTCCCATCAACAATCAAATGTGCACTTGATTTTGTGACAAGACAAGTTCCTTGAGACCCAAAGAAATCTGTCATAAACTCTCTTCTCTTATACTTGTCCGGAGTGTACTCTGACATATGGGGATCACATGAACTAATAATGTATGCTTCTACTTCATTATTATACATAATATCTCTCAGCTTTCCCAGCTTTTCAAATTTCGACATTTTTGCCATGTTACTGGTATATTAATTTGAATCTACTAAAAGCTATATTGCCATATGGCCCCTCATTGAAGTCAATGCGGGATTACACAGTTTTCGCGCATAATGTAAAAGTATTAAAATTCAAATGAATCTAAAATTGTCCTACCCTAACTAAATATCTTTGAAAGCCCATCAACAAGGCTTTCAACTTTCGAGTTGTTAAAAATTGTGAAATGATCCTCATCAGAGAAATACACAAGTTCTATATTCTTCAATTTATAAATGTTTTGAATATTAACAATTGTATATGACTCATCTCTTTCGATTATGTTACCTATTAACGAGGAATGTGACGACACGAGGTATATTCTGCGATCTACCTCTAAATCGGTATTAGATATTTCTAGACTTGCTAAAAATATCGTTCTTAATCTCCCCATTAAACTCTTGAATTCTTCAAATTCAAATATAGATCCATTTTTTGTATTGGTCATTTTATTGTATACATGAACAATAGAATCCGAATCATTGAATATTTCAATCATTTCTTTCGTGAATAAGTTGGATAATGAGTTTGAACTTCCCACTAACTTTTTCAAAATTTTGAAAGAAATTTCATCTATTTTCAATTTATAGTTATTTGTTTTTATTGGGATTACAGGATCCACGAGTAAGAGTTCCAGATCATGACCTGAACTCGTTAATTTTTTAAATACTTCTATTGTGGCACTACTAAATATTGACCAGCTTCCCAGAATTATCTTTGAAATCACGGAATCGTTCAGTCGACTATTATCTTTAATGACTTCTACAATTATTTGAGCTAATGATGATGTAATATTGCTGGCATCAAAGTTTGGAATAGTTATAATAATGCACCTGCAATTATATTTGGATCTAATCGCATCACAAAATTTCTCAATACTGAACAATAACAATTTATCACATATAAATATCAGTATGTTTGTCAGCTCAAAGCAATTATCTTTAGAATGATTGCCTGTATACTCAAAAATATACTCCTTTGCTGAAATTTCATTTTTAATTACCTTATCTTTAATATATTCAATAGAGTAAATCCAATCTTTTTCTAAAAGATACCTGAAGCAAGTACTTAGATAATTCGAATCACAAGAGACGTGTTTAATGTTTTCACAGGTTGAAATTAGGTTACTTGTATTTTTCATGTCGAAGTATGGCATGATCGAATCTGCGGGTTTTTCTTTGACAAACATGTGTTGTAGTGGAGTAAGTGGGTGATCTCTGTCTTTTGAAGTTTCTTCTAACAATTTATCGACCCATTTCTCAAATTCTATCATTTTTAACTTTATCCCCAATGACTCCAGTGCTGTTTGGATATCCTCCATACTAGCCCAATCTTTGGAGTCTAGGTTAAAATCATTGCTAATTGACATAAGTGGATTATTAACTCCGTAACAACAAACACTGCAACAAAAATCAACTGGCACAAGATGAATTGCCATTTTAGTTATTGGTAAAACCCCCATTTTAATGCATCCCTTAACAAATGCATTTGGAAGGTCTGAAATGTTGGATGCACCAGTTATACTATTTCCACCTATCCTACCAGGTCTATATATCGCTATTGAAAACCCTCTTTCACGTGCTGACCTTATTAATCTTTCTGCTGCCCATTTGGACTGTGAATATCCTAACAGTAGTGACTTGTGATGAATCCCCTGTTTATCATTTGTAATAACTGGGTCATCCTCATAAAATATTCTTCTTCCATCTTGTAAAAAGTAATTTCTGTTTATAAACTCAGTATTTTCCAAACCGGATAGATATGGTTTTAATGGTGGGTTTTCAATATGATCATAAAAAACTCCCAAAGTTGATATATGATGTATAGGAATAATACAAGAGTTACACTTCCCTTTCTGAGTACAATTTTTGCCACAAAATTCGGAGGCAGAGGAGAGCTTCAATAATTCGATTACACTTAGAACATTTGTTTGCTTAATGCTCGAATAGGATGATGTAAAATTCACTATCGCACCAATATGAATAATTGAATCCACAGAATTCGCTATATTAAGATACTCTGTATCCGCTATACCCATTGATGGAATTGAAGTATCCCCTATAACTATCTTAATGTTTTTTTCCATAATCAATTCGGCATTATGAATTGAATATTTTTTTAACGCATTCAATAACTTCTCTTCCCCGTTCTTTCTACTGGAGCATCTCACCAAACACCATATTTTAATACTTTCGTTTGACTTTACTAGATGTTCAATCATACAAGTTCCCATAAATCCTGTACCTCCTGTCAAGAATACTGCATACAATTTATTGTTTTCTCCAGATGGCAGTCTGACACCACGAACTATATCTGGTGAAATTGAATTTGCGGAAATTGCATAATCCAAAACAATATCATCACTTATTTCTTCCCATCTCCTAGATGTTGAAGAAATAATATTCTCAATACTCTGCCCAAACAATTCCCTTCTAACCTCTCTATCTAAATACATAACAACTTCATTTAATGTAGGATTGTCCAACATTAGAGATATAGGCAATTTTATCCCTAAATTTTTATATATCGAATTCCTAAATTCAACAGCCATTAATGAATCAACCTCGGTTAGATCAAAATTATTCCTTTCCTCTCCAAATACCTCATATCCAACTACTAACAAAGTATCTTCAATGTATTTCCTAATATCGCTAACCCCTTCAAATTTATCTTTTATTGTTCTTAAATCGATATCCGATATTTGTTGATCTTTTGATAATTTACAACTAACCTCCGTGAATATAAATGGTATTCTATCTTCAAAAATGGTTAAAAATTCATTCCAATCTATATTTGCAATTGCTAATTCAGAAGACAAAATATTATATCTGTTCTCATCTTCGATGATATCAAAAATATTTGATAAGCATGCCAGTCCTTCTAAGTTATATAAAGGCTTGATACCCGATGTAGAGTGATGCTCAAACAGGTTTGCTGCCATACCTTGTTCTGCCCATGGTCCCCACTGGATACTAAGATCAAGAATCCTAGATTCTTTTGTTTTTCTTCTATATTTTATCAATGAATCTAAATATGAATTTGCAGAAGAATAACTATACTGTCCAAAGCTCCCAAATAGTGAGGAAATAGAGGAAAACCCTATAAAGAAATCTAGTTTATATGGAAGCAATTTTTTAATTGCATTATGTAAATTAATTGCTCCGTAAGCCTTGGGTCTGTATACACTCTCCAAACCGTTCAATGAATGATTTTTAATAAGTGAATCATTAAGAACTCCTGCAGCATGTATCAATCCAGTTATTCTTAATCCTGATTCTGTTGTTTTAGATACAATATTGCTTAAAGTGAAGAACATGGAATCATAATCTCCAACATCACATTTAACAATTTGTACATTTGATCCTAAACCAAGTATTCTCTCCCATATTGTTTTACAGTGGTTGGAAGGTATGCCTGATCTTGAGAGTAATATGATATTACTTATTCTTCTATTTACTATTAACCATTCAGTGATTATCAGTCCAAGGGCTCCTGTACCTCCACTAATTAAGATTACTCCATCAAGAGCATTACCTCTGTTTGAATTAATGTGTTTTATTTGAATGGAATTGTGTGGTTTTATAACTTTTGAGTAAACATAAATATTTTCTTTGCATATATTTACAAAAATATCTTCAGGAATTATACTACTTTCTGAAATATGATTTATTAAATAACAAATTAATGAGTAATCCACACATAATTCCTCATTATTGTCTACGTTCATGTAATAAACCTTCTTTCTTAGCTCAATTCTTGCCGTCTTGCAAAATCCTAATATTCCTCCTCCTTTATTATATATTTCTAATGAAGTATCCAACGATTTGTTTATTTTAATGAACCAAATATTGGAATTTGGTTTACACTCTTTGCATGCTAATATTGTGTAATTCATTAATTTAATTTCGTCAACATCGAATTCATCAATCATAAAGATTATTCTCCTCCAATCCTTTTGTTTTAAAATATAAATTAATTCAGATTCAGACCTTATGGCAGAATAACAACAGCCTCCTGCAAAGTTTTGTTTCAGATCGTTGAATCCAATAATTACCATCGTCTCATCGTTATTAATATCTGTATCAACTATGTTTATATTTCTTTCAAACTCTAATATTTGCTGATTTTCTGTCTTCCAAATTAAATTATCTGTATTACTTATCATGGAAAATTGTTCTGTTTCATACTCCACGCTTTGATTGCTTGAAGTGAAATGCTCTACCGAATACATTGTCTTGAAAAATTGTTTTCCCATCATATCTCTGATATTTGCTGAATTATTATTAATCTCAACAATCAAATACCTTTGAGAAATAGAAGAATTGAATAGTTCTCCAAGGATAGTTTGATTGAATATAATCTTAATATTCGGATCTATAGCATTATTAAGATTATAAAGTTTGATCAATTCAAATAATAACTGTATTAAGGAAGGGTGAATGCAATAACCACTAAATGATTTTGAAATTAATTTAAAGCAGTCCTTTGATCTGATAATTGTAAATAATGAATCTGTTTGAGCACATTTTACGAAAGAGATTTCGGATTTAATACCCTTGGCTAATTCATTAATGAAATTTGCTATCTGGCCAAATAATTTGTTTTGTTTAATATATGAAGAAAACAACTGTTCGATATTAATTGAATTTCCAAGATCAGTACAGTTAATATCTGTATCTTGACATTCCTTTAACAATATTTTCCCGTTTAAGGAGCAAACCAAATTATTATGTGAAAAAACATTTATTTTGAAACCATTGATGTCCTTTTCCTCAACCTCAAGGTAATGATATTTGTTTTTCTGAAGCTTATAAAAAACTATATTGTCCATTAATATTTCACAGCCTAAATATCTACCCATTTTTATTGAATTGAATATTTCATCTTTAAATATTTCTCGTACTCCTCCGTTTATAAATTCAACGAATAATCCCTCATGAATATTATCATTTATGTTTCTATTTTGTAAGCAAATTTTACGATTTGTTTCAATTCTAATCAATGGATGCAAATAATCATTACTCCATGGGAATCGTCTCAGGTTGTTGAAGATTTTATAACATTTATCAGAGTTAACATCTTTGATTACTGAATGATCAACTATACTTTTGATTTGATCGATTACTAGATTTAAATGCTCAAGTTCTGTTGAAGGCTTCCCAATCATTGAAGAGAAATTATTTATCCTAGTTCTGAGCTCTTTTGGAATGCACTGCAATGACAATTTTGTAAGTACTGATTTAGGACCAACCTCCAGTAATATTCTGCACTTTGGCTCATTTAATGCACTAATTATTGCATCATAAAATAAAACAGGATAAGTTATATGATTAGACCAGTATTTAGAATTTGTCAATTCAGAATAGTGAACTGATCTGCCCTTTAAAGTAGAAATGAACTCTATTTTTGTGTTGACATTATTCCCAAAAACGACTTCTTCTTCAATAAAATCCTTGTAATTACTTGATACATCATTCAAAAGTGATGAGTGAAATGCACTTTTAACATTGAGGTATTTCCCATTTCCACCCAACTTTTTAAATATTTTCTCCAACAAATACTTTTTACCGGAAATAACAATGCTATTTGGTCCATTGATTGCAGCTATAGATATGAGATTTTTATCAAAATCTCGAAGTATATCCACCATATCATCCACTGACTTTCTCAATGCAAGCATTCCACCATCTAGATCAGTCGAATCCAATAATTTTGATCGATGCACAATCATCTTTATTGCTTGGCTTAATTCAAGTACACCTATGACAACAGCAGCACAATATTCACCTAGTGAGTGACCAATTACCAAATTTGGAACCACACCCTTGCTTTCTAACAGCTTTGAAAGGGAGTACTCAAGAGAAAATATAGCAACCTGTGAGTATTGTGCATCATTTATGTCATAGAAACCCACATCCTTGGAGCCAGCCTTTGTAATTGGTGTTGAAGCCCCTGGGTATAAGATATCTATCAGTGAATCTGGTAAATACTCGTCTGCATATTTGGCACACTCTAACATAGATTTTCTGAATACAGGTTCATTATCAAAAAGCTCCTGTCCCATATTTTCAAACTGACTTCCTTGTCCAGTGAACATAAATAGAATTTTTGTTGAATCTTCATCTATCGTATTCTCAGTTACCGAACGTTCTTCCAGCCTTACTTGCGACTTTTTATTTTCAATTATTACATGAGCATTTGTTCCACCGAATCCAAATGATGAAACTCCTCCCAAATTTGCCTGAACTGTTAAATTCTGAATTGGAATTATAGCATTAAAATTTGAACTATCAATCAACGGGTTAAATGTTTTAAAGTGAAGATTTTTTGGTACTATTGAATTATCTAACATCAATATCATCTTTATAACGCCAGCAAGCCCGGATGCTCCCTCTAAATGCCCAATATTCGTTTTCAATGCCGTAATATAAATTGGATTTCCAGCTCTAGAACCAAAAATACTCTTAATTGCTCCAAATTCAATTGGATCACCCAACTTAGTCCCTGTTCCGTGAGCCTCAATTATAGAAATATCATCCAGTCTCAATAATCCATCCTCTATGGCAGACATTATAACTTTTTGCTGTGCTGGGCCATTTGGTGCAGTTAGGGAAGCACTTCTTCCATCTTGATTAATAGCTGACCCTTTAATAAACCCATATATATTTGTTTTAGATTTTTCTTTTATTAAATTTTTATCAATATCCACATTTTCATTTTCTGCTCTACAAAGAACTATCGAGCAACACCCCTCTCCTCTAACATATCCATCTGCGTCCTTATCAAAAGCTTTACAACTTCCCGTTATTGATAGCATTTTTGATTTGGAAAATACAATGTAAGCCTGTGGTGATAGTAATAAATTCACTCCAATTACAACTGAAATATCATTTTTATTATATTTAAGGTTTTGTAATGCTACGTCCAACGCAACAAGCGAAGATGAACAGGCTGTATCCATTGTCATAGATGGTCCATTTAGACCCAAGTTATAAGAAATCCTATTTGAAATGAGTGAGAGTGCAACACTTGTTCCAGTATAAGGCGAAACAAAGTTTGATGCAGATATTTTATTCCCTTGCATTAATGCCCAATCACTATTTCCACATCCAACGTAAATTCCAGTTCTAGTTCCTATCAGCCGAAGTAAGTTCAATTGTGCATTTTCAATAGATTTTACACTGAGCATGAGTGAAAGTCTTTGTTGAGGATCGATTATTGCTGCTTCAGAGGGAGAAATTCCAAAGTAATTAGCGTCAAATAGATCGATATCATCAATGAATGAGCCGTAATTTGCATAATAATGTGGACCAAAGTCCTCTATACTAGGACAATAATATTTACTATGATCCCACCTTACAAGAGGTATGCTTGATATGCAGTCAACTCCATTAAATAATACATCCCAAAAAGAGTTAATGTCTTCAGTGGAGCCAGGAAGTTTGCATGAAATACCAATTACAGCAATATCAAATGTATTTTTCCTTTTTAAATCATGAATAAATCGATTTTTCGGCTTACTTTTAGTTTTAGCACTGTGTATTTCATTAATTACGTACTCTTTTACATTATTTATTGTTGGATAATCAAATATTAGTGTTGTAGGAAGTAATATTCCAGTATGTTTTGATAGTATGTTCCTAAACTCAACAGCAGAAAGTGAATCAATCCCAAATTCGTGAAGTGGTTTATCTAACAACCTTGGATCATGAATATCTATTGTAGAGTCAGTAATAACTGCTTTAATAATTTCTTTCAGTAAATTGACCATGAATTCTTCTAATTCAGTCGAGTTCATGTCCAAAAATTTTACAATTTTTGATCTATTCTCTTCACTACTTATCTCCCTATTTATTACATCCATCAACATGTTTGAAGTTTTATTAGGAATATTTGAAATTAATTTCTCCCAATCAGCTTTCACAACACAAATTATACTTGGAAGTGATTTTCTCCTGGACATAATTAGTGTGCTCAATACTTTTATTGCTGTAAATTTGTCTACACCTATTAATCCAGTGGTCTCAAATTTTGAATTTAATTCTTTTGATGCCATTCCTTCACCAATCCAAGGACCCCACTGGATGCTAAAACTGGTTATACCCAAGTTTGATCTATAATCTATGAATGAATCCATGAAAAAGTTTGCAGCGGAATAATTTGCTTGCCCAATATTTCCCAACAAACTTGCTATTGAGGAATAAGCTATCAAAAATTCTAATTGGATTCCCAGATACTGAGTTGCAATGTGCAAATTCCACAATCCTTTAACTTTAGGTTTATATACATATTCAAACGAATTATTTGAATGATTAAATAATTTTCTATCGTCTAATACTCCAGCAGCATGAATTATTCCAGTAATTGGAATGTTTCTAGGGTTATTTAATACATCACTCAAGACTGAAATAGTAGATTTTAAATTTGAAATATCGCAACTTATGTACTTTACTCCTGGTAATTTTGAAGCTTCTTTAATAGAACTTCTGGATAGTATAACCAAATGTTTAAACCCATTGAAATACAACCATTTTGTAGTAAATTTTCCTAGTGATCCATTCCCACCAATAACTATTATTATCCCATCCTTGTTGTACATGGATTCATTAAGAGTTGGGTTTTTGATCACTACCTTACCTATGTGATTTGCCTTTTGCATAAATCTAAACCCAGAAACACATCCAGATTGTTCAATTAAATTTTTTGTACCTTCTTTAGATTTTTCATTCGAAAATTCTATCATGGGTATAACTGATTCTTTACACTCTTCAATTCTTGTTTTCATTTCGTCTAAAACTACCCCAAACCACGTGGGATTACTTATTATTAGATCATCCAGTGCAACAATTTCATATTTAATTCCTGGCTTCAATACAGACATTTCATCTTTTGGCACTATGTTAATTTTTCCTAGTTCGATAAAGACTCCATTATCTGAGAGGAACTCCAAACTATAATTTATGTATTTCCCTGATAAACAGTTTATTACTACATCGAGTTTTTTACCCCCAAGCATATTTTCCATTTCCATTCTGAATATTTCTGGATTTCTGGTTGATGTAATATTTTTTACACCTAGATGTTTTAGATAAGTTTCTTTTTTATTATTTCCAACTGTCGCGAAAACTTGAGCACCAATAGAATTACAGTAATTTACTGCAACCAATCCTACTCCTCCAGATGCAGCATGAATTAGAACTCGATCTCCTCTCTTCACATTATAAACTTTTCTCAGACAAATATCTACAGTTGAATAAATAGTAGGGATTGATGATGCCAATGAAAAGTCACAATTTTTTGGCATCAGGCAACAAGTTTCACCAATAGTAACAATGAATGTATTTAAGCATCCAGGAACCATAGCATATACATGATCACCAACTTTTAAATGTTTTATATCCTTGCCTACAGAAACCACAATTCCTGAGCAATCTGAGCATGGAGGTCCGGGATTCCCGGGATATAAATCCATAACGTTTAGAACGTCCCTAAAGTTTAATCCTACTGCACATACTCTTAATAATACTTCATTACCTTTCAAAATTGGATCATCACTGATCAATGAATCTTCTAAATAATCAAAGCATTCAATCAAATCCACCTTCTTTTCTGAATTAATATATGAAATGTTTGATTGTGTCACTGTTACTAAATTAGTTAGTGCACCTCTTTCGATGAGTTGTGTGTTTAATGGCCCTGTTATTGGGATTGACACTTTGGATAAACGTGGAGACATTAATTTTTCATCTCTGAAAATAAACTCTGATTCATTCGAGATTGATATTTGTGAAAGGATATTCCATAGTTTTTCAGTACAGATGTCACATATTTTACAGTCCAGGTCAAGGAGGCACAGTGAATATTTATTTATTTCATATCTTGCTGCTCTTACAAGTCCCCAAATATCAGAACCATTAAGATTATTCTTGCAATTAAAATATGGAATTGCATTTTCTGTAATAAAAAGTATAATGGAAGAAGTTGGAGCTTTTGAATTTAGTAAATTTTTGAACAATTCAATGACTTCAATTGGATAGTTGTTGATTTTGTATGTTTGATTCGAATTTATTACAAATCCAATATTCTTTTCACCAGAAAAGTCCATAAATTTCCTGTAATAAATATTTTCCCCAAATATATATTCAATTGTATTGCTTACTTCACCATTTCCGATATTTTCAGTTGAACAAATAATCCATTTTTTATTTTCAATTGGCTCTATGTTTTTATCTAATGTTCTCCAAGTTAATCCCCAGCAATTTTCTATATAATCACTGTTGATTTGCCTCTTAAATTTCATTTTGTCCTTTATATCAGCAATACCTCTATATCTGATATTTTTAATATCAAACAGCAATTCGTTGTTCATAGAGAATATTTTTATATTTGAAATTACTTCATTTTTGCTAGTTGTAGGTATTACTTTACAATGTACCCATATTTCTGATATTAGTTCTTGATTGTAATAATATTCAAGTTCTGATATTGAAAACGGAACCCAAGTGATTTTTTCAAAGGTATTTTCCATGTTAATAATAGAAATAATGGATGATTGCAAAGCTCCATCCAAGAGAGATGGGTGAATTCCAAATCCTAACTCAGTTAAGGAAAGAAAACTTTCTTGATTATTTGAATTTCTTTGTTTTGTATTATATTGGCAAGCATTCAGTTGAACTCTAGTTAAAGATTCATTTTCAGATTTCAATTTCCAGGCATTCTTTATCGTCTTGAATTTATCACCATATTTGATCCCCATTTCGCTAAATTTATCGTAAATACACGAAACTTCATATTCTCTTTCTATCAATTTCTTTAAATTTTTAATTTGTAATTCTTCATTTGACATTTCTCTTTGAACAGTTCCCTTCATATCTGAAGATACATGAACTAATTCATATTCTGTTTCATCTTTTGAATAAGAATATATATTTATTGTATTCATTCTCAAATTAAGATCACAAACCAATTTATTTTCTATATCTTCTAAAACAAGTGGTTTTTCGAATATTAAATTACTTAGATTTGTCTTTAAAGTTCTATTAGAAAATGAAATTTGGTCATTATTACAAATATATACATGTCTTGCGACAGCCAAAATCATCTCTATAAATCCAGCAGCAGGCCAAATTATTTGATCATTAATAACATGATCGGAAACCAAACTTTTAATATTTTTATTAACATTAAGTATAAACTTTGCAGAGCTAAATATTTCTTGGTTTATATTTCTGAACAATTTAAGTTCATCTAAATATATTTCTGATTTGTTGATTTTTTCCAATATTTTCTCTGTGATAAAAGGATGTTTAGTATCAGACCAAGAATAGTTTTTACGGTTTAAAATAAATTGATTTGAATCAAACATTTTGTTATCTTCCAATTTGTTGTCAGAATTGCATTCAACTATTACATGTGCGTTTGTTCCTCCAAAACCAAACGATGAAACTCCTCCGTAAATAATATTTGAATCATTCAAAATATTTATGGTTTCTTTATCCTTGGGTAACACTGCCATAAAATCACTTGAGTTAATTAAGGAGTTTATTTTTTTTAGATTTGGAATTGGAACAGCAATCCTGTAGTTTAAAACCAAAATTAATTTTAATAATCCTGCAATCCCAGCAGCACCCTCCAAATGGCCAATATTCGCTTTTATTGCACCTAAGTAAAGTGGAGTGAATCTTGATAAGCAAATATTATTGCTAAGACCATTATCCTCTAAATTGAAAACAGATTTTATTGCATTATACTCTATTGGATCACCCAATTTAGTTCCAGTACCATGCGTCTCTATATATGTTATTTGTGAAGGGAATAAACTAGCTTTTTCTAATGCATTTTTTATTACAAATTGCTGAGATGGACCATTTGGAGCGGTAATTGTAGCACTCTTTCCGTCCTGATTTACAGATGTTGATTTAATGACTCCAAGTATTCGTTTTTTGTTTTCTATTGCACTTGATAATCTAGTTAGTAATATTGAAATTGACCCTTCCCCTCTTCCATATCCATTAGCCTCTTCATCAAAAGTTCTACAAACTCCGTCAAAAGAAAGCATGTTCGCAGCACAGCATGCCAAAAATGGTTGAGGTGCAAGAAGTAGGTTAACTCCTCCAACAACTGCAAATTGAATCTCGTTGCTCTTAATTTTATCGAAAGCAGAATCTAAAGCAACTAGAGATGATGAACAGGCAGAATCTATCGTGAAAGAAGGCCCTTGGAAGCCAAATAAATAAGAAATTCTATTTGATATAATTGATGAAGAAATACCTGTTCCTGTGTATGGCCCGGGAGGAATTGATGCTGTGTTTGTCATAATTGTCCAATCTGTAGAAGAACATCCAATAAAAACTCCAGTATAACAACTTATTAATTGTCCTAATTGAATTTCTGAATGTTTAATAGCCAATGATGTTGTCTCCATGATCAGTCTCTGTTGAGGGTCCATATATTTAGCCTCGCTTGAGGATATTTTAAATTCAGAATTATCAAAGAATTCAATTCCATCAATAAAACTTCCAGAGTGTGTGTAAATTTTTCCAGGACTAGCATTTTCAGAGTAATACAAATCAATATCCCACCTATTATAAGGAATCCTTCCTACAGTACACGTAGAACTCTTGATAAGTTCCCAAAGCTCCTTCAGACATGTAGTGTTTTTTGGTAAACGGCATGCTATCCCAACGATAGCAACGTTTTGGTCAATTATATTTTCATTTATGTCAACTTTATCTGGACCTATGTCTGGCCTACTTTGCGAAATCGATTTTTGGTTTATGTAATTAGCGAGACTAGATATCGTGGGATAATCAAACAATATAGTATGTGGAAGAGTAACCTCAAAACAGTCACATATAGAATTCCTAATTTCAATTGCCATTATAGAATCAATTCCAAATTCCATTAAAGATTCCTCAAACCCTCCATCAATTTCAAAACCTAAAATATCACTGCAAATCGAAGTGATTTTATTTGAAATAAAATGGACTCTATCTTCGTTGGGTATAGATTTAAGAATGTCAACTTTATTCTCATTTGTGTTGTAAATGGATGCTATTTCTCTAAGAATTCCATATTTAATTCCTATTTTTTCTATAAATTTATCCCAGTTTGCAGGTTGAATTGATAAAACAGGTGGGAGATCCACCGACTTTAGTATTATATTTTTAATCATATCAAATGCCAAGTCATTATAAACCAATGATAAGCCAACATCAATTAAACTTCTGTGTAATAAATCATTATTTTTTGCCATTCCTTGTTCTGCCCATGCACCCCACTGTAAGCTATTCCCTGAAAGTCCAATCGACCTTCTGAATTCAATTATAGAATCCATAACCGAGTTTGCAGCTGCATATACAGATTGACCAATATTCCCAATAAGCGAGGAAATCGAAGAAAATGCAATAAAATATTCACAATTTTTACCTAAAGTTGAATTGTGCAAGTTGACTAAACCTTTAATCTTGGGCATATTCACATCGAAAACTATATTTTCAGTTAAGCTACTAATATTTGAATCGATTAAAGAACCTGCGATATGAATTATTCCAAATTTATTATATTTACTAGAATACTTTTCAATCAGGCATTCAACATCCATTGTATTTGAAATGTCGCATTTTTCTACCATTAATGTTTTTTTAGTTTTTTCATCCAAATTGTTCCATTTATCTGATTTACTCATTGATATTTCCGGATTCCTACTTAATAGTAATATATTTTTCATTCCAAGAACTTCAATTAGCCATTCTCCTAGTGCCAGTCCTATTCCACCTAAACCTCCAGTAATAATATGGCAAGTCTCTGTGCAAGTTACAGAATCATCTGAAGTATTTATATATTCAAACTGCGCTAATTTAGGGACAAATATTTTATCTCCCCTAACAACCAATTCGAATTCTCCATCCTCAGATAATGTATTCGTGGCTGAAATTATTTCTTTAATTTTGATCATTTTTTGATTTAGGTCACAGCTAATTGCATCAACCGTATTAATATCTATGTCAATTAAAAATAATTTGAACTTAGAACTTAATTCTATCCTTAATGATCTCAAAAACCCCCATACCCAAGCCATATGCATATTTAATAAATCATCTCCATTAATTGATACGGTATTGTTAACCAAAACAAAAATATTTATTATTTTGCTATTTTTATTTACATGTATTATCCTCTTTAATACATTAATACATTTTATTTCCAAATTTTCAGATTCTGTAAAACTGTTTTTATCCATTGTTGTCTTAGAATTATTTGGATTAGGAATGCATATATCAAATATTATATTCTCAGCATCATCTGTATTACTATCATCTAAAAATTGTGAATAATTAATTACTTTATAATCACTTAATGCATCAGATATTGAAGTTATAAAATTATCATTTAGATTAATTTGCAAACAATTTAATTTTTTTTGTTCAGTTAACAAATTATATTCGGCTTCTTTCCAAATTGTATTCCAAAATGATCCAGTTGAACTAAGAATATTTGTTTCATATTCACTGAAAATTAAATCTAGTTTAAAGAATAAATCAGTTGATTTAATTCCATAATCATCAATTACCCACAATTTAACATTAACACAACATTCTTCATTTATTTCACATTCTAGCTCCAAAGTATATCTTGAATTACAATGTATTTTCTCAATATCAAATGTATTGGAGAAAACTATGTTTATGATTTTATTTATTACCAATTTTGAGGAGGGAGCCCTTTTGCGTATAATTTCGAGAGAAGAGTATATCATTAGGTTAAATATTCCTGGATGAATACAGAAAATTGACTCTGCTCCAAATTCAAATAGAGCTAGCTTAAACCTAGTCCTTATGGAGTATTCATTAATATTCATAGTAGAAACTAATTTCATAATATTTGCTGGAACTCTTATTCTTTTAAATTCTTTCTTTTTAATGGAATCAACATCTGAAATGTAAAAATGAATGTCACTATCCATATTATCTTCTATTGAAAGAGATACTAGTGGAAGTCCATTAAAAGCGCATAGTTTGAAATAATTTTTATCACCATCTAACCTTACTATGCAATGTTTATCAGACTTCCTAACCCTACTCGCAGTTTCAAATATCCCTTCAATAGATTCTACATTAAAGTCCATGCTATAGTTGATTTTCTTCTCTACTTTGCTTAAAAGAGACTCTAACAACAAAGAAAGAATAATAATGTATTCTTGATAAATTGTTCCATCCTCGTGAGATAAATCGATATATCTATCCATGAATAACTTTGAAACCCCAATATTAAATCTTAACTCGTCCATTTTATCACAAAGTGGATGTTTTAAATTATTCAATAGATATTTTTCTGTATTCAGGACTTCATTGTTCTTCCCAAAATTAATAATTAAATTGTTGATAAATAATGAATAATCATCCTCATTATTAATAGTATTTTTTGATTTGCTTACCAATAGCCTCCCTTGCCTCTCATTATGGCCAAATGGATTCATTATTATTACAGTATTATCAAAAAACTTCATATTTTCCAAATTCTGACAATCTGAAATTTCGCTAAAGTAATGAACCGTTAAATGTTTATCTGAAATAAATAATAAATTATCATTACTGTAGTTATTTTGGATTATTTCGATTGAATTTGCCAGAGTAAGTTTGTTTGTAATTGTATCAAATAGGATAGAACCTAATTTATTCGCAACAAGAGCATCGATAATAACTTTGCTACAACTTAAAGTGTAATATGTCGAATAATAAAATGTGAACAATAATAGATAATTACACCTTAAATCATATAAGCATCCATTGTCCTCGAAAATTATTTCGTATAAATTGATATTTGAAATCTCCAAAATTACCCTTGAACAATAACTAAAATAGAATTTAAATGCTGAGTTAATTTGAATTAAATTCCGAATTTGAACAATATATCTCGTATCAATTAAATAGTTAATATCAAATTCCTCGTTCAATATTGCAATAACCATATTATTTACTACAGGCAATCTTATGTCATCACATACCTCCAATATTGCATGAGCATTAGTCCCTCCAAATCCAAATGATGACACTCCACCGATAAAAGATCCACTTGTTGATCTGGAAAGTGGAGTTTTACTATTTGGAAAAATGATATTAGTCTCCAGAATGTTAATATATTTGTTTAAATTTTTCAAGTGTAAATTAGGAGGAGAAATTCCATTTCTCAGTGATAATAATAATTTTATGAAACCTGAAATCCCTGCAGATGCCTCTAAATGGCCAATGTTAGTTTTTAGTGCCCCAATAACCAATTTATTTGGTGAAAATTGATAAACTGATTTTATTGCATCTATTTCTATTGGGTCACCCAACTGAGTACCAGTACCATGCGATTCTAACATAGATATTTCAGATGAACTAATGTTAGATCTTTTCAATGCATCATAAATTACATCAATCTGGGATTTACTACTTGGGGCAGTAAGGGATGCTGTCCTACCATCTTGATTAATAGCTGTTCCTCTCAAAAATCCTAAAATATGTTTACTACCTTTACTTCCAGGACTAACTTTTTTCAATATAATAGTTGCAACTCCCTCTCCTCTACCAAATCCATCAGCAGATTCATCAAATGATTTGCAGAGGCCATCTCTACTTAACATATTTGCTCTGGAAAATACAGAAAATAAATTTGGAGTTGTTATCAATTGAGAACCAGAGACTATTGCCATTTCACATATGCCCAACGAAATATTTTTATAGGCAGCATCAAGCGCAACAAGTGATGACGAGCATGCAGTATCTATTGTAATGGACGGACCTTTAATGCCATAAAAAAATGAAATTCTATTAGAAGCTATGGAACTTGCAGTACCGGTACCAATATATCCAGAATTACACACTCCTCCTTTTAATAAATACAAAGACCAATCAATATTGCAAAATCCAACGAACACCCCTGTGTCAGTGTTTTTTATTGCCTCCACCGAATTTCCTGAATATAATAATGCATCCATTGTTGAATTCAAAAGATGTTTTTGTTGAGGATCCATTGTACGTGCTTCTAATTTAGATATTCCAAAGATATCATTATCAAATTGATCAATCCCTACTATAGTTGATATGTTTTTTGTTACGCTATCCTTAACCATATCGCAATCCCATCTGCTATAAGGTACTATATTAACTCCGCATTTTCCTAACATTAGTGATTTCCAAAACGATGTAAGATTGTCAATACCTGTGGGAAGAGTACAACTTGCACCAATTATTGCTATTTGGGACTTTTTATCTCTATCTATATGATTATTTAAAATTTTGTTATCCAATTTTGGTTTTTTTAATAACAAATTTTCAATATATACAATCAATCCATTAATTGTTGGGTAGTCGAAGATTACCGAAATAGGTAGTTTAATGTCAAGCTCTTTGGATAAAATGTTTCTTATTTCAGTCATCTCTAGTGAACTTACACCAAGATCACGAATCGGAGTCTCCAATAATTTTGTGTTATCCATGTAATTTTTATCATTGGTTTTTACAACACTAAGTATTATCTCCTTAATTCGCTCTGCAATTTTATTACTTGTTATTGATTTATATTTATCTACAGAACCATCTGAACTATTTAATAGCCTATTTTGATTTTTATATATATCATCTCTAAATATTGAAAAATTCATGAAATCTAAACTTTCGTCAAAATGTTTATTTTTTAGTTCTAAAACTGCCTTTAGTCCATTCTGAGTTATTTTATCTACCAAAAATTTCAATTCATTACTTTTTTTATTTTGAGAAAATACAAAGAATAACTCGCTGAAATTTTGTTGGAACAAAATCATTAAATAATAAACATCCCAAGCATTCTTAATTGAAAAATAATCACAATCAAACACCAATGTATCTATTTTATCCCTTGGTATTTTATTTATAATTAAATCTTCTATATATCGATATTGTCCAACTTTGGATTTATTACACATATCAAATAATTCATTGTTTAATGAAAGACCGTGCTCAGATAAATTAGCTTTTAATGAATAAACAACTTCGCCCAAATGATCCTTAGAATTTTGGAATAACAATTGACTAGAATCTCCTTGAATTGAAATGGGGAAATTTAATATAATTTCTCTAGGTAATTGATATAAAACTAAATTACCAAAATTACTTTTATTTCGAATAATATCTATTATAGAAATGTTCTCAAACTCAATATCTTTCCTCTCAGTTTTATTAACATTGAAATTATTTATAGATATCACTTTTCCTTTAGCAGTTAATTTACATAGAATATCTGAAGTCAAAACATGATCAGTGATTATTAAATCAATATGTTCATCGTGAGCAAAATATTCCAAATCATTTATTGAAATTATGTTTTTAACCCCAATTGATACTAAAAAGTTCCTTTCACTTAAATTATTAATTAATACTGTAAAATGTAAATCCGATTCTAGTAAATAATGAATTAAACTTAAACAAATTCCATTAATATTTGAAAATTTGACCAAATAATTTACTCCTTTAAATTTTGAAATTGATTTAAATACTTCCATAATCAATGGTTTATGCAATACCAATACTGCAGATTCTTCATGAGATAAAAATGTTGACTTATTGAAAATTTTATCTGAAGTCGTAATGAATTGATTAATATCATTCTCAAGAATGCAAACGACTTCTTCTCCTATTTTCCAATCAAAAACATAATTTCCATGTGATATAATAACTCCAGAAATCCCAAATACTTTTTTTCCAAAAGATTCCATGTAATAAATTGCTTTTGGTAATATTTCAACATCTTTACCTGTCAAAATTCTTCTAGCAGTAAAATGTACCGAATTGTAATATGAATTTAAAATTGAAGAATATTGTATTAAATTAATTTCTAATAAACATCTCCATGATTTTTTAATATTATAAGCATTACCATTGAAATCTTCTTTAAAATATTCAGAAAACAGTCTAATAGGAAGCTTATAGTCGTTAGATTTTAAATTCACCATACATAATATTTCTATTGTTTTACATCCATCAAAACTTAGAGTATCTATGAATGATATTATTTCACATACTCCATAACTATTAATTTCAACAATTTCTGAAATAAAATAAAAAATCTGATCTATTATATTTCCAGTGGTCTGGATGAGACATTTTTTATATATATATTCCAAATTTTCTCTGTAATCTAATGAAATATCCATATCATTTTTCTTATTTTCCAAATTATTTATTGTTTCATCATATATTTCTGTATTTAGTATTATATCGTTTTCCATAATACATTCAGAAGCCAATGAAATTCCATGTGAAAAAATATCTAAATATATTTCCTTTTCTCTAAATATTTTATATTCAATTGACCAAATATATACAACGAATTTATTTTCAACTCGTTCATATGTTAATAAATAAATATCCTTCTTTTCGAATTTATAGTACTTGATTCTTGTTATTTTTAAACCAAATTTATCGCTATTTTGTAATATTCTTCCAAGATTAATGAATTCTTTAATTATTTCTTCAGTTGTTGGTATAAAGTTATTTAGTAGAAATGAATTTTCACAAAATTCAAAAATTCCTGAATCATTCTTGATGTATATATTATTTAATTTACCAGGGTAATTAACAGAACGATTTCCCCAGATAAAGGATTTTCTATTGTATTTATCAAACTTTAATTTTTGAATATGTGAAATTATATCAAATCCATCTTTTTTTACTCCAACTATTGCGTGAGAATTTGTACCACCAAACCCAAACGATGAAACTGAACCAAATAATATTTCATTTTCAAATGGAATAGATATATTGACATTTGGGATAAAAATATCATTTATGTTATATTTAATATATGGATTCAATTTTTTTAAATGAATATTCCCTATTAATATTGAATTATGAAGACTTAAAACCAATTTTATCAATCCAATGATCCCAGATGCTGCAAATGCATGTCCATAGTTTGACTTCCCACTACTTACCATTAAAGCAGATTTTCTTTCACCAGAACAATATGCATCATATAATGCAGCTACCTCGATTGAGTCTCCTATCAATGTACCCGTCCCATGAGCTTCGACTATCGAAACCATTGAAGGATGGATATTTTCAATATTAGAAAGTGCTGATTTAATGCATTCAATCTGTGAATTCTTGCTTGGTGAAGTTAATGTAGCAGATTTTCCATCTTGATTTACTGATGTCCCAGCAACAAAGCCAAATATTTTTTTATTTTTCTGTTCACACACGTTTTGAGGTAAAATAACTAATGCAGCAACTCCTTCACCAATTCCAAACCCGTCTGCGGAATAATCAAAAGATTTACATCTTCCATCTTTGGACAACATCATCGATTTAGAAAAAATAATAAATGAAGTTTTGCTCATGTTAACTTGTACTCCGGCAACTATAGCTCCAAAACAAGTTTTTTTTTCTATATTTTGAACTGCAATATTTAGGGAAACGAGAGAGGATGAGCATGCGGTATCTATAGTCAATGATGGACCATTTAATCCAAAAATATAAGACACTCTGTTGGAAATCAGTGAAGCTGAAAATCCTGTGCCTGTATATGCATTTATTGGCTCAGAATCAGATAATTTCTCCAGCCAGTCATTTGTACAACTGCCTACAAAAACACCCATGTTTAAATTCTTCAGCTCATTGAAACTTTTATACCCAGAAGTTTGTAATGCTTCAAAGCAAACTTCTAATATTAATCTTTGTTGTGGATCCATTTGAATAGCCTCATATTCGTTTATATTGAATAATTCATTATCAAATAGGTTAACATTTTGTATAAATGCTCCATTATTACAATATGTTTTTCCTGGGATAGTTTCATCTGGATTAAAGGAATCTTTCCAGTCTATTCTATTTATTGGTGCCTCCACGATGAAATCCTTATTTTCCTTAAGTAAGTGCCAAAACAGTCCAATTGAAGTACTTGCAATTGGGAAATTACCAGCCATACCAACAATACATATTCTAGAATTTATTTCGGAGTATTTATAATGTATTATTGAGTTTATCATACTTGGATTGTTAAAATAATCTTTTAGACTTGATGGGGCATTTTGTTCATTAATTTCACGATTAGTTTCATTATTAATATCTTCAAACTGACAACTCATGTTAAGTAAATATTTAACAATGGAATTAACCGATGGATAGTCATAAATTAAAGAAGGTGAAATATCACAATTCAATTGTGAAGAAATTTTGTTTATAAGTTCAATACCACTTAGAGAAGTAATTCCAATGGTTAAAAGTGAATCATCTAAACTATATTCTTTTTTTTCTGGAATTAATGAATTTACAGATTTTATTACCAGATCTTCAATCCATCTTTCCCTCTGAGGCAAGTCTAATGAAAACTTAAATTCAATAATTGAAGAATCTTTATTAGTCATTTTTTCAATCAATTTATAATACATAAATTTTTTAGACAATTCCATATCTTTGTTATGTAACTGGCATGTTACCTCCTCATCCATATTAATTGGAACTATTGTTCCGCTTAATCCATCAATAATTTTGTAAAATACATTAATAAAGAACAAAATATCATTTCCAGTTGAAAATAGTGGACTTTTATTAGTATTAAAATAATTTACTAAATTATTATCCAATATATATGTCGATGGTAACCTTAATTCATTCCTATGATGGGTTAGATTTTCAAACAAAGCATGAGAAAAACCCAATTTATATGTGTTTTCAGCCTTTCCAATTGTACTAGAAATTATTACAAAAAATTCCAAACTAAACCCTTTTTTTAATACCAAATTGTGAATTTCCCAAGGAATCAATAAGCTAAAACTCACTTCTTCCTGTTTTATTATTATAGGTGCACTGGTGAAATTAAAATGAATATAGCCAACAATTTCCATTTGTTTATTATCATCCATAGTTTTATTTATCATTTCCCATAATGATTGCTTGTTTGAACAACACTCTATAACTAAAATATTTTTTCCAAGTCCGTAAATTTCATCTGGAATATCATAGTTATCATTCTTTATTATTGCAATTATGTATCCCAAAATATAAAGGCTCCTAATAATTTGAATTGTACTCTTCATTATTTCACCTGATACAAGTATTAATCCGGAGTTTTTAGTGATGAATTTTTTATTTTTATCATTATTTGGAGTCAATAACTCTAAATTTATTTCATTAACTTCTTCTTCATTAAAGTAGAATGAATTACTATTAATTTCTTCATGTTCATTGTTGAGTAGGATTTCGTATTTAGGGATTACATCACTGACCAAAGATCTAAATAACTCTATACCCCCTCCTATGCTAACTAAACAGTCTGGAGTAGATGAAGTATCAAATCTTAATTTACATCCCATCGATAGTATTGTTTCCAAGAACTTAATATCTAAATCTCCAATTACTGTTATTCTTTTATAGTTGACTGAATATAATTTGACAAGATAATAAACTATACTTAAACAAACTTCTTGTGCAGTTACTCTTTCAATTTTGTTGCTAATTTCGATAACGATATTGTTATAAATATTAAATGGAATTTTATTAATAATAGATTGGATTTTTGGTAATAAAGCAACATTTCTTGGATCAACAAAAGTTTCATGGATGTTGATTTCGATTATATCTTCAACACCAGCTACAATAAAATCACCAGTCTTTACTTTATTTTTAAAATGTTTGGAATTCTTTAAAATAACATATTTGCCCAAAATATTATCATGAGAATAAATTACCTTGCCAAAATATCTAGAATGTTCATTGATTACATATTCAACCATTACTATAATATAATCAGTTTCATTTGTAGTATTTTTTATACTAAAAACATTTTGATTAATTGATTGTATACAATTTAAAGTTAAAAAGTAAAGAATTCCGTTTCTATAACAACATTCATTCGTATTTTGATTTTCAATAATTTTATTTATGGAATAAATATTATCTGTATCTGTCATAAATATTTCACAATAATCCTTCATTGTGTCTTTTATATTTTTAAAGCTTTTCCAAATTAAACTTGACTCGATAATTGGTTTATTGTTACAATTTAATGTAGCTCCAGAGGTAATCATCCACCAAATAATTTTATTATTTTGCCTTCTTTGTAATTGATTATTTAATATGATTGTTTTTTTAATCAATTCAATTTCATTATATTCATTTTCAATTTTATCACTATTCGAAAAAAATGTAATTAATAACATTTTTGAAGATGAATTTGAATTCATACAAGCTAATAGATTTTCTGTGTCATTAGCTAGGTAAGTATTCTCTAATAAATTATTTTTAATTAAATCAAATATTTTTGAGCAACCAAATACAATAATCTTATCATAGTTGTTTTTTCTATTAATTTTTTGTGGTTCCCATTCTTCTTTTAATAAAACAAATTTTTCATTCGAAAATGTTAATGTTTTATTATTATTGTTCAATTTTTCAAGTTTAATTTTTCGAATTTCAACTATAGGAAAATCTAATTGATTTTCATTATAAATTAATATATCCCCAATTATAAAATTTTCATTACTTTCATAAAGTATAGAGTGAACATAAACTGTATCTGTGATGTTTATTGTAGATCCACTAATAAAGCCAATTTTAGTAGGGAAATAAGAATCAAAAGATTTGCTTTCGTGATTCTTCATTGCGATTAATATCATTGTGTGAAGAGATGAATCAAGTATCATTGGATGAATATTCATATATCTATCAATGGAATAAAATAGTGCCATGTTTATCCCTGATGGTTCTAAATCAATTTCAGTACCAAAGTTAAATTTTAATAATGAAAATGTTTCATTTTCTACAAATACTATTTTGTGGATACATTTATTTGAATTTATTATCGTAAATTTTTTATCATTTAGAAATTCATAAATATCATCAAAAGATAAAAACTTTGAACATTTTATTCGGTCAATAGGAAATTCTTTAAATTCTTTTACAATTGAGTTTAATTCTAATTTTGCAGTTAAGTGATTTATCAAATTAGTTGATGAAATATTAGAAATATGACCTCCTTTTTTAGAATAAATTGTGATGTTTTTATATGAATCAAGTGTAAAAATTAGCGTAGGTCTCTCATTTTCATTTTTATATGAAGTAAATTCCCACGGAATACCAAAATTAACATCCTTTAGTTGGAAATTTGGTGTAATTGATTTTTTTATTTTAGATTCCACTTCATTAGTTTTAAATTGGTTATTAATATCATTAATTGCAGCTGAAATGACTTCTATTAAACCAAATTCTGGCATTATACTTTTGTTGTTTCTTTTATACCCCTGGAAAAACCTAGATATATTTTCGGTTAAAGGTGTAACATATACAAAATTTGAATCATACAAAGAATTTTCTGAATATAATATCGGAGAACAAATTCTCTTCAATAAAAATGGATGAGACATTTCACTCCATTTGAGATTATTATTTAATTTTTGTAAATCATAATTATTTGAAGGTTTATTATTGTTTTTAGGGTTTACTGTGTCATTAATATTTTCCAGTATATCTGAGAGATTATTATTAGAATCTTTTTTCATTAAAGAATGGAATTGCACATTTTTTAATATTCCTTTGGATGAAGCTTTTAATAATGGAGTTAATAAAGGTGTTGGACCAATTTCTATAATCTTTCCTACCATTAATTCATTTTCTACAATAAAATTTTCTACATTTTCTATCATTTTGCAAAAATTAACCGTATTAATTAGTTGATCGGACCAATATTGTATGTCTGATATTTCGTATTTAACTTTTGTTCCCAAGATTGATGAAAAAACAATTATGTTATCATCAACTGAATTAAGAGTATAATCTTTTATTTTTTCATAGAAAGCATCACTTACGTCCGAAAGCACAACTGAATGAAAGGCATGTGAAACTGGGAGTTTTTTAATGGTTTTACTTGAATCTAATAATCCAATTATTGACATTACTTGATCTTCTAGACCACTAATAACGCAATTTTTTGGGGAATTTATTAACCCAATCCCAACTTTTAATTTTTTATCACATGGAAGACTAGATTCAAATTCTTCTATAGTTTTCCTAACTTCTTTTTCAGAAGATCTAATTGCCACCATAATTCCATTTTCCTTTGATAATTTGGATATTATCATCCCTCTATAATAAACAATTTCTAGAGCAGTTTCAATTGTCATTATTCCAGATACAACAGCAACCATATATTCCCCTAATGAATGTCCAAAAATGATATCTGGTACAATTCCAATACTTTTCAGCACCATAATTTCCGCATATTCAATTGAAATTATTGAAAGTTGATTATAAATTTCAATATCAATTTCAATATTATTTCTAGAACTTTCATTAAACATAACATTTTTTAATGGAATATTAAGAAATCGATCAAGATATTCGGAACATTTATCAATCGCTTCTTTGAATATTTCATTAGAGTTATAGTATTCTAATCCCATTTTATCATAGTGTGATCCTTGCCCTGTAAACATAAAAATTAGTTTCTCATCCTTCTTAATTAACGGATTTTCCTTCCTTATCCCTTCTACTATTATATGGCAATTTGCACCACCAAATCCAAATGAAGAGACTCCACCGACTAAGCTATCTATTTTCCATGTCGAATTTTTAGGGAATAATATATTTAAATTTTCCATTTCAATATGTGGATTAATTGTCTTATAGTTAAACAATGAAGGTACAGCTCCAAATGATAAAATAATAAGTAATCTTATAAATCCAACAACTCCTGCAGCACCTTCTAAATGCCCTATTTGTGGTTTTATTGTACTTAGAATGAGCGGAAAGTCATTATTTTTATTATTTTCGAACATATCTTTATAAACTTCTTTAATAGCTCCAAATTCAACGGCATCACCAAGCAAAGTACCAGTACCATGGCATTCTATATATCCAGGCCTAATATTTGAACGAGTTTTTTTGCATGAAATATGGAGGGCTGTAGAAAGAACTTTTTGTTGTGCAACTCCATTTGGTGCAGTTAGTGAAATAGATCTCCCACTGTGATTTGTAGATGATCCCAATATCCTACCCCAGCCTTTTTTAGAATGGTTGTTATCTATTGACAAAACGATTGCTCCACATCCTTCTCCTCTTACAAATCCATCAGCATCTTTGTCGAAACTTCTGCATTCAGAATTTTTTGATAGCATTTTTGCCTTGCTAAAAACAATAAAATTACTTGGGGACAAATTCAATTGAATTCCAAATGCAATTGCCATATTGCATTCATTCAATTTAAGTGATTTTATTGCCTGATCAATTGCAATTAATGAAGAAGCACATGCTGCATCAATTGTAATGGAAGGACCTTTTAGACCAAATACATAGGAAACTCTATTAGAAATAATTGATTTGGCATTCCCAGTTCCTGAGAATGCATTACAGTAATTTCTTTTTGATGAAATTATTGACCACTCATCATTACACATACCCGCAAAGACACCTACATTTGCATTCAATAAGTCTTTAATTCGAATTTTAGCATCAGATAATGCAGAAAAGCATGTGTCTAAGGATATTCTCTGATTAGGGTCCATTTGAAGTGCTTCTTCCTTGGATATTTGATATTTAGAATAGTCAAAAATATCTACTGTTGAAATAAATCCTCCCATTCTTGTATAATATGTCGCATTTTTATCATTATAATCTCCAAATAATTTGTCTACATCCCATCTTTCATACGGAATTTCTGAAATACAAGCAACCATGCTAGTCATGTTTTTCCAAAACTTAAGAACTGAACTTGCATTTCCTGGTACTCTAATACCCACCCCTAATACAAAAATTTCATTTTCATCCAATATAGAATTAACATTTAACTCGATTTTATTAAATTCACTAGTTTTACTATTTTCAGATATTATAGTCTCAATATAATTACAAAGTTCTGATATTGTAGGATAGTCAATAATAATTGTTGGAGGAAGCTCAATACCAAATTTTAAAGTGAGTGTATTCCTTAACTCCACTGCAGATAATGAATCAATACCCATTTCTTTAAAAGGAATCTCGGAATCGATATGATTAATGTCAGTCCCGGTTGCATCTGAAATTGCAAGCTTAATACTTGAAAGCACAAATGTATGTAATTGCTCAGGATTCATATTTGAAAATTCATGAACACTTTTTATTTCTTGTACTTCAGATTTTATTTCACTAAAAACACTCGTGAGTCTACTATGTTTAACAACCAGAGGATCTAATGGTTGTACAATATATCTATTAGAATCTTCTACATAACATTTAGAAATTATTCCACCAAGTGAGATAAGGCCCAACGAATTTTTTATTGGATAAAGACCAATAGTTTTAAGTAAACTCCAGTTTATATTTTTCTTTGCCATGCCTTGATCGCCCCAAGGACCCCACTGAATACTGATTGATTTAATTCCTAATCTAGTACGCAGTTCACATAAATAATCTATATTACTGTTTGCTGCCGAATAATTAGTTTGACCATTATTTCCTAGAAGTGCTGAAATCGATGAAAATGCAATTAGCAACGGAGTATCTTCTAATAGAGAAATGGTAGAGTAGTGAATGTTCCAGGCACCGATAGATTTAGGAAGAAAAGTACTAAGTAAAGTTGAGTCGGTTTGAGATAATATGTTAATGTCATTAAGCACTCCAGCAGCATGAATAATCCCTTTGACATTATATTTCATTTTAATTTTATCAATAATCTTAAATAATGAAAGTAAATCACATATATCACATTTAATTATTTCCAAATGTATTATATTTTGCTCACTCATTGTTGATAGTTTGCATAACAATTTATTTTCAAGATCTATAGAACGACCTATGAGCACAATATTTTTTGTTCCTTCTTCTACTAACCAGTTTGCAATAACTAATCCAAGTGATCCCATTCCGCCAGTAATTATATATGCATCGTCGTCATGTAGACAAATTGAAGTGCTCGGATTTGATAATACAACTTTTCCTATTTGATTAGCATGCTGTAAATATCTAAACCCATCAACAATCCCTGAATTGTTTTGTATGTTAAACTGTTTAGTTGGTATCGGTTGAATTTTTCCCTCTATTATTTCATTCATTATTTCTTGAAGCAAATCTTGAAACCAAACTGGATTATTTTCGACCATTTTATCAAATTCAATCGTGTGATAGTTAATATCGCTTCTTATTTCCCTAAGTTTATTTTCATTTAATATTTCACGTTTTCCTAGTTCAATAAAAGTCCCATTTGGTTTCATAAATTTCATTGACAGTGGTATAAATTCTCCTACCAGACTATTGATTACAGTGTCAATTCCGTCGATATTCATTTCCTTTAGAAAATAATTCATATCTTTAGAAAATTTGACATGGTCTCTACTACTTGTAATGAATTTTATCCCAATGGATTTGAGGTATTCCGTTTTTTTTTTACTTCCAACGGTAGCAATAATGTTTGCACCTATTCTAGAGCAAATCTGTATTACGGCTAATCCAACTCCACCTGATGCAACATGGATTAGAATAGTGCTATCCTTTATTAGTTTAGAATAATGGTTTAGCGAGACTTTTGCAGTAGAAAATATTGTTGGAATTGATGCAGCTTCTTCAAATGTTAAATATTTTGGTTTTTTTACAACTAACATAGCATTTGTTGTATGGTAAGTTTCAATACAGCCTTGAGAAAGACCAAAAACTTCATCACCTACTTGAACATTTTTTACCCCAGGACCGACTGAAACTACCGTACCAGAAAAATCACTTCCAGGATTTCCAGGATTACCTGGATATAATCCCATAACATTCAATACATCTCTAAAGTTTAAACCAATTGATCTCACTCTTACCTCTACTTCACCTTCTAAAGGCGAGGTCCTAAACTTCTGGAAATCTGTTGAGATATTTGATATGGCACCTCTATTATTAAGTTTCAAAGCCATGTAATTGTTATAAGTGTTGAGTGATTCCACTACTTTAATTGTTTTTATTAATATTTTGTTTTCCAATTGAATTAGTTGGTATTCTCTTTCAAGCCACTTTTTGTTGTAATTGTTATCACATATTAGTTTTATTAATTGACATAATTCCGGATTAATTTCTAGTTTTTTTTTACTATTCCAATCGATTGTTATTAGCTTTAACTTTCCCATTTGATTAAATTCATTACTTGCGGATCTTAAATACCCAAGAATCGATGATTGAAAATGAGATGTATATGTAAACTCACCGCATAATAAGTTTGCCCCAATTGTAACAAATACCATTGTTAACTTTGTATTTGAATCAATATTTTTATGAATTTGTTGAAGAAACCTTTGTAATAAAATCAACTCTTTATATGAATTTTTTTTATTTGTATTCGTAATGTATACAGGTATGATGTTTTTAAATCCATTTTCTTTAATTATAGCTACTGTTTCATTTATATCAAAGTAATCAAAATTTCCGAATAACTCGTTCTTTTCTAAAGATGTGAACTGAATCTTGGTATCATTTTCTTTAACAGTGTCTATATCATATTCTAATTCCCTATAAATTGATTTCCATGAGTAGCGATCTTTAATTGGAAGATAATCTCGATTTTTTAAGGGACTAAATTCCTTGAGATACAAATTTTTAATGTCCAAGATTCTTATTAACTTTTTTGTGTCTTCTTCTTTTATGTAAATGTTAAGGTCCATTTTCATTTCTTTAGCACTTGAATTTTTTTTATTTGTTATAAAAACAAATAATTTATCTATTGGATGAATAAATTTAATAAATGATGTAGAGTATGGAGTGATAAATTTATTATTATTGAACATGGGATTGAATTTTATTTCTTCGATTCCGATTGGAAAAAATGGTCTTCTTTTGCCCTGATCATTTTCGACAAATAGAGCAGATAGTTGAAAACATCCATCTAATAGTGAGGGGTGTAGGAAAAATAATTCTTTATCGTTCAATGAGTCACTTTCAATTATTCCGTATATTCCAGTTTCATCTTTGTATATTTTTTTAATTGTTTTGTATGAATCAGAATAATTCAGTCCTATTTTGTCTAGCTCTAAATAAAATTTATTATTTAAATCTGAACACTTATCAAATACATTAATGTCGATTTTGTCTGAAAAGATGTTTGATTTATGTATATCTGCACTGCATTTTGAATGGAAAATTATTTCCTCTGAGTTGTTCTCCACTCCCAATGAATAAATATTAATATTCAGCTCCTTTATTGGACTTTCTGATGTAGAAATATCACAAATTAATTTGCCATGTCCATTCCATTGGAATTCATTAGAAAATATTAGAGGCTTTATAAATTGAGCATTTCTAATAGTTACTGAATTAATATCTTTAATCCCATTTCTAATTGAATAATTTATTATTCCACCAATATACATTTCAATAAAAGCTGAACCAGGAAATATGTTCTTTGATTGTATTACATGCCCGGAAATAGATGAAAATATTAATTCTCCAATATTTCTTACATATCTTGTTGTGTTTGAATTAGAAATACTTAAGTTATTAACATCACAGATTTGATCAATAATAAGACCCAATTCAGATGGATGAGATAAGCCACCAGTTCCTGAAATTCTCGGTCCAACAAAAGGATGTGCCGGTGAAATCCATGGGAATTTTTTTTTATTAAAACTTAATCTAGGTAGATCCCAATGATCTATGTTATCTCCACCTTGTAATATTACATGAGAATTTGTTCCCCCAAAACCAAATGAAGACAATCCTGCAACTAACCCTTTGGAATCAATTTTTATTGTATCATTTGGAAATTCAATATTCCTGTTGGAATCGTTAATTATTAGATTAGAGTTTAGATCATTTATCAAAATATTTGGAGGTATTAAACCATGATTAACTACAAGTAATACTTTCAAGATTCCAGCAACTCCAGAGGCACCCTCCAAATGGCCAATGTTGGGTTTTAAAGTTCCAATATAAAGTTTATTTATATTATTACTAAAAATATCTGATATTGCACCAAATTCTATTGGATCTCCTAGTGGAGTTCCTGTTCCATGAGACTCAATATAGAATATTTCACTACATGAAACACACCCGTCTTCAATGGCTGATTTAATTACACGTTTTTGGGAAGGCCCATTTGGAGCAGTTAAACTCGCACTTCTCCCGTCTTGATTTACAGAGGTACCACAAATTCTTCCATATATTTTCTTTCCTCTGGAATGGAATTCACTTTCAATTATTAATGAAATACACCCTTCACCTCTCAAGAATCCATCAGATAAATCATCAAATGCTTTACATGTTCCTGTAGGACTTAGCATATTTGCTTTAGAAAAAACTATATAATATAATGGTGATAACAATAACTGTACTCCTGCAACTATTGCAGTTTCTATATTCCCAAAGTTAATGTCTTTTTTTGCAATATCCAGTGCAACCAAAGAAGATGAACATGCAGTATCAATTGTTACGGATGGTCCCTTAATACCATATACGAAAGACAACCTATTAGATATGATTGATGCAGCAGCTCCTGTTGCTGTAAATGATGTTGCTGACATATTTAACTTAGTGGAAAGATAGTTCCAATCTGTTCCACAACAACCTATATATACCCCAATATTAGAGTTAGCAATGTTTTTTGGATTATAACCTGAACTATATAATGCATCACTTGTTGTCTCCAATAATATTCTTTGCTGTGGATCCATTGTGGATGATTCATATGCTGTAATATTGAAATATTCATTGTCAAACAGATCAACATTACCAATGAATGTACCATGTCTAGAATAAGTTAAATTTTTTGATAGGTTATTATTACTTCTATAGTCCTCAATAGATATATAAAACTCATCTATATCAAATCTACTCAACGGTATTTCAGATGCCCATGTTTTTTTTAAAAGCAGGGTTTTTTCCCAAAATTGCAATGGGGAACATGTGTTTCCAGGTAATCTACAACCAATTCCTGTAATCGACAATTTAAATTTTTGGTTGTTTAGGGGTTTATCCATAGAAAAAATGAATTGTTTCAATGCAGGAATATTTTTTGCAACCACTAATCCAATTTTTGTATTTTTTTTTGATACATTTTCAGAAGAAATAAATGAGATGCTTAAAATGTAATCTGACAGAGAGTTTATAGTCGGATAATCAAATAATATGGTAATCGGTAAATTCAATTTTAACTTATTGGAAATTACATTTCTTACTTCTACTGCAGATAGTGAATCAAGTCCCAACTCTGTCAAAGGAGAGTCCATGTCCATTTTTTCAATGCCAACCATTTCTCTTATTGCACTTATTATTATATTTACAATATAGTTTTTGTCTCTTAAATTATTATTTGTTTCAAATGATTCTGTACTTTTTATTTTTTTGATAGTTGGTTGATAAATACAAGCAGAGTTATTTATTATTGAAAGTTTTATTGCAGCTTCCACAAATGAACCATGAGTAATGTCAGAAACTTGTTCTGAATTATAATTCCAAAAAGCAACTTGTCCAGGCAAACCAATATTACGTCTATATCTACAGAATGTTTCCAGAATTATATTATTTTTGTAGTTGCATGAACATAGCAAGAAATATTGGACAGATGTGCTAGAAATAAATGATACAGAATGAATATCCCAAAGAATATCAGAAATTTCTTTACTATTTAAATGATTTAAAGGTAAACATGTAATTCCAGAAATTTTATCAATTCCATTTTTTGCTAATATTTTTTTGATATTTTGGACAAAGTTTTCTCTTCCAATCTCAAACTTATATTCTAGTGAACATTTATGTGTAATCTTACTCATTGATACATAAACAAAATTTTTTGCTCCAGCTTCATTTAATAGTTTTGTAGCAGCAAATAATGATATTTCATCTTCTTTGTGTGATAAAATTAAATGATAGTTCTGCTTGAAACTATTTTCATCATTCCTATATTGCTTTACAAATTCTGAATCCCAATAACAGTTCTCGTAACAGTACAATTTAACAGTTTTGTTTTTATCTCTATTTATTAGTTTGAATTCATTACTAACATGATCTAAGTCTTTAATTTCAAACTTAACTGGAACAATAACTTTAGATATATAACTACAATATTGTTGTCTAATTATACTTGATGTTATTTCTTCACCGAATGGATTAATAATGAAAAGTAATCCTTTTTTCTTTAGTAATAATTTAATATTTTCCATTAAAGATATAAAGGTTAGTTTGCCAAAAAATGTTGAAAAGATAATAGTAATATCAAACTGTTCTTTGTTTAATTCTAAAATATCTTTAACATAATTTACTATAATATTACCAGAATGATAGAATTTACCTTCATTGTTTTCATTACTGATCGTTAGATGGATTTGTTTTTTTGAATTCAGTGATATTAGTTCATTAGTCAATATTTCTGGAAATATTGGAGAAATAACAAGAATTTTTACTTCTTCAAAGACATTTTTATCGATTGCATGTCTAATAATTCCTAAAGGTATTGATTGACTTTTCAAGAACAAAGGCTTTAAAATATGTTTAAATTTTTTAAATATTTCAAATGGACCAATGATATTTCCATTATTTATAATATCATGAATAAATTTTGATTCTTGACTTTCACAACTTGGTCCAAAATTTTCAGACTCTTTGTTAAGTATGTCTATCGATTTATCATGTTTATAATTTTCAAAAATGTTAACAAAGATTTGGCTAAGCTTGTCAATATTCATTGATTTGTAACTAAAGTCCTCGAACATAAGTGTTTGAGGAGGGGGTAAAGCCAATACAACTTTGCCAATGTGAGATGCCTTTTGCATGAACCTAAGTGCTTCGAGGGTGCAAGATTCCATTTTAAACACCTTAAGGGGCAAAACAGGATTTAAGCTATTTAAACTGTTAGTTTTATATCTCAAAAGTAATGATTGGATATAATCCGGATTTTCATGAACTAACTCATCAATAGCAAGTTTTTGGTAATTAATATTTGGGTATCTTGATTTAGCAAGTGAAAGGTCTAAAGTACCTCTTTTTCCAAGTTCGATAAATGTTCCTCCTGAGCGTAGCTTATTAAAGGATTCATGAATAAATTCTCCAGAAAGACAATTTAGTACTAGATCTAGCTTTGGATTGCATCCATCTCTATATCTTTCTGATGCGATATTTAAAAACAAGTCCATTTCTTTTTTAAATATATCAGATTTTCTTGAGCTTGAAACATAATGAACCCCTAGTCCACCTAACCATTTTTTTTTTGATTTGGAGGAGCATGTTGCAAATACAATAGCACCTTTATTGATACAATACTGAACAGCAGCAATACCAACACCACCTGTTGCAGCATGAATCAATACAAAGTCTCCTTTTTTGACGCTATATAAATCATTAAGTGAAGCTTCGATTGTGCAAAATATCACTGGCAGAGCAGCTGCCTCCTCAAATGTTAAGTATTGTGGTTTATGAGAAATTAGTTTTGATTGTGTTACTAACTGGGATTTAAAACATCCTTTAGCAAATCCCCACACATGATCTCCTTTATTGACATATTTTACATTTCTTCCAACATCCAATATTATTCCAGAGAAGTCACTTCCAGGTTCACCAGGGTCACCCGGATATAAGTTCATGATATTTAATATATCTCTAAAATTCAGTCCAACGGCTTTAACTTGTACTTTAACTTCGTTTTCTTCTAAGGGTTGAATATTGGGTGTTTCTATATAGTTAATTTTAAAATTCTTAAGCTCCCCTCTCGATGACAAGTCATATTTGAAATGATCTACCCCAATACAACCTCCAATTTTTATTGGGACTACAGAGTAACCTATTAAAGTAGAATTCCCTTCCCTCGCCATTTGAACATTTCTAATAACTAAATGATTAAACTCGATATTTGGTATTTTAGTTTTAATATAATTTCCTTGAAAGTATTGGATCCCGAAATTAATTTGACTGTTTAGTTCTGTATAAGATTCAATATCAATAATGGAAATATTAGTATTATATTCTTTGTTAAATTCACCTAAATAGCCCCAGTAAACATTTCCAAATGAAAAATTACCACTTTTGATCGTTTCATAAACTGGAACCGTATTTTTTGTTAAAATAAAGACATTTTTTTCATTTTTTATGTATGCAATACAATTATATATTTCCTCAAAACTACAACCATAGAATACCAAATTTTCTTCTAAGTCAAATAATTCCTCAGGAAGTTTTATTATTCTATTTTCTGTCTCTTTAATACTAGAACATAATATTGAAAATTCCTTATCGGTTGTAATAATATTATATTTAAACTTGTTTTTATTTTCAAATAGTTCACAGGCTGCAACTGGTCTCCAGTCTAATTTGATGCCAATGTAATTGTTTTCAGAATGAACTTTTAACATAGACACATTATCTTTAGAAATACTGTTAACAATTTCTGTTGTTTTTTTGTCCAATAATTCGTTTTTAATGAAACATAAGTTTCTGATCTCTACAAAATTAGAGCCATTTTCATTTGTTAAACAAATGTCACATAATATTCGTTTTTCTTCAATATTTGTAATTTTTACTAGGGAATAAAGCTCTGAGTATGATATTTCAGAATTAATAAACACTTCTTCAGTTCTTATCGGAATAAATTGTCCTTCAAAATGACCTTTCATAACTAGAAATCCTCCTAATACTTGAAATGCAGAATCTAATATCCAGGGTGCAATATAAAAAGGTTCAGAATCTCGTTTATTAAAAATAATTTTCCCAAAAGCCATTAAATTTCCAATAGAAACATAATCCAATGAACGATATTTACCTAAATAATTGTAACCCGAATTATTTAATAAGTCATATAATTGTTCATGTATTATCGTTTTTACAGAACATAATTTTTTAAATTCACAAAGAGAAAAAGAACTATCCAAAATTGTCATTTTGCTAGTTGGTTCAAAATCCAAAATAACATTTGCAATACAACTACAATATGTTATATTCTCTGAGTAGATAGAGCACTTCCCGTCTTTAACATTTATTGCTACATTTAATCCTCTTTTTTCCAGATCATCTATTTTATAAGCAGTGATTATTTCAAGTTCCTTGATTATAATAGGCGAAGTTTTCAATAAATGTATATTTGTACCCCTATCAAGCACTTTTAAGTTACTTTTTTTGAATTCATTTATTATTTCGCTCCTAGAATTGGTTGTTTGAATTATATCGTTTTCTTCATTGCTAGTCATGTCTAATAATGCAATTTTAGATGCTGCAATGGCAAGTTCAATAAACCCAGATGCAGGAAAAATGTTTATTCCACTTATAATGTGTTCAAAAATGTATTTTTTAGACTTTAATGCTGAAACAGAATATGAGTATATTTCATCGTTATCATTTATTTCTGAAATGAAAGGGTGAAATCTATGCGTCCAAGGGAAATAACCACCTTCCTGTAAATTAGAGTGTTCTTCATCTTCTATCTGCCAAATTGAATCAATATTTGCCCCCTCTTCAATAATAATATGGGAATTAGTACCTCCAAATCCAAAAGAAGAAATACCACACCGTAATACTTGAGTTTCCTCTACTCCTATCTCGGAAAAGTATTTCCCTTCATTGATGTGTGGGAAAATAACTCTATTATTACCCACTTTAGAATTTATTAACTTTTGAATATGTGTATTTATATTAATCAAGCCACCAATCCCAGGGAAAAACCTTTTTGATATGACTAGAAGAGCTTTAAGGAGGCCTGCCAACCCTGCCGCACCTTCAAGATGACCGATATTTGATTTTGTTGCACCTAACACAAGGGTAGATTTTATTCGATTATCAAATTCTTTATAATTACTAGATACTCCAAAAACAGATAATATTGCTCCTGCTTCTACTGGATCCCCCAATGGAGTGCCTGTACCGTGACATTCAATATAATTAATTTCCAATGGATGAACTTTTGCAATTCCAAGACAATTACTTATAACAGATACTTGAGATGGACCTTTTGGTGCAGTTAAAGTTGAAGTTTTCCCATCCTGATTAATATTTGTAGCTAAAATTGTCGCGAGCTTTCTTTTTGCGATTGACTCACGTTGCAAACATACAATTATGCAACCTTCCGCTCTTACAAATCCATTTGCACGTTCATCAAATGGTAAACATTTACCAGTATCAGAAAGCATTTTTGCTTTGCATAATGAGACATAGATATTTGGATTAATAATCATGTTAACCCCTCCAACAAGCGCTGTGTTAATTACATTATGTCGTAGGTGGTGGAATGCAACATCTAAAGCAACTAAACTTGATGAACATGCAGTATCAATTGTAATAGATGGCCCTGAAAACCCATTATAAAACGATATTCTGTTTGCTAATATTGATGGGGATGCCCCTGTTCCAGAGTAGGCAGATGGGTGTTTACAATTGGAAATCATTTGACTCCAGTCATTTGAACTACAACCTATGTAAACTCCAATTAAATTATTTGTTGGAACATAAATATGATTTAAAATCTTGTCAGTACCTCTCATTAATAATCTTTGTTGCGGATCAATGTGTTCTGTTTCAATCGGAAGTATTCTGAATTTTTCATTATCAAAATACTCAGATCCAATTATATATGCACCTGTATCGGTATAGTAATTTTTAATTTTTGAGATTGAGTTGATAGACTTTTTTTCATTAAAATGATATGTATTCCATCTTTCATGTGGAATAGAAGAAAATATATTTAAATTATTTATCATGACCTCCCATAGTTTCAAAAATGGGTTATTGGAGTCAAAACCAGGAAGGTGCGCATTTATTCCAGAAATAACATAATTGTTAACAATATTCTCAGTTACAGTCTTAATTTCATTTTGTAAAGTATTATTTCCATTCAAAAGAAAATCAATATGCTCTATTAGTAATCTCAAAGTTGGGAAATCAAAAACTAAAGTCGCTGGGAAATCAATTTCAAATTCTCTTGAAAGTTCATTACAAATCTCCACTGCTTTCATTGATTCAATTCCTGATGATAAAAGTGGATCATCCAAGTCTGGAAGATATTCTTTTCCTATGATTGATTCAAATAAATTTTTTACTCTTTCGTATATTTGTTCGGGTAATTCATTTTCACTGCATACTGAGAAATAATCAGAATCGAAATTGGTTTCTTCTTTTCTAAATTTCTCAAAATTAGCATTCAAAGATTGATTTATTGTAGACTCAGCTATGATACTATTATTGAATTCACCATTAATTATCATTTCTTTGGTTTTTGATCTTTGTACTTTACCACTTGAAGTTTTTGGCATTTTCTTCTCTTTTATTAACATTATTTTATAGGGTTCAATACCACTATATTTTCGGACATTTATCAGTATTACGTCCAAAATATCCCTAGCTTGAACCCTTTCTTTTCTGTTAATTAAATTTTTGACATATTTCCTGATTCCTGTTATGTTGGATGACTCAATAAATTCACTTCTTACTTCTGTTGCAATTGCGAGCTTCTCCTCACCATCAACATCCATTGAAAATGCAACAGAACACCCAGGACGAATTAATTCATGGGAAGTATCGATAATCTCTTCTATATCCTGTGGATAATAGTTTTTTCCTCTGATAATAATTACATCTTTTTGCCTCCCAACGATGTATATTTGGTTATTATTTATAAAGCCCAGATCCCCTGTTCTCAAAAAACTTATTTCTGAGAAATTTGACTTACAATTATTCAATTTAGCGAAGAACATTTTGTCTGTTAGATCGGCCAATAACCAATAGCCTGCGCCCTTGCTTTTGGAAGAAACCCAAATTTCGCCAACATGGTTTTCTGGAAGAATTATATTTTTTTCTGGACAAACGATAACAATTTTATCATTGACTGAGTTTTTCATACCACAGCAAACCAAATGCTTTTTCTTGCAATCTTTTTCATCAAACTCCGTCGAGTTGTCATTTTTGCAATCTTTACAGTTGCAAGAAATATATCCCCTACTAATTATTTTAACTTCGCTCCCTACCATTATTGAATCGTTATTTAATGTTAGTATCTTAGGAAATATTTCACTTTTTTTAAGTCCTGAAATGATAAGTGTATTTTCAGCCATTCCATATGCAGGAAGGAAATTGGAAGAACAAAAACCTATGGATGAAAACTTTTTTGCGAACCTTACAAGTGTTGCAACTCGAATTGGTTCTGATCCACTCAAAATCCCACCATGATTCAAACAATCCAAACCACCTAAATTGTTGATCTCTTCTATTTCGTCATTTGTTATTTTCCTACAAACATAGTCAAATGCAAAATTTGGTGCAGCAGTTGCTGCGATTTTATATTTTGAAATAATTTTCAACCATAAGTGAGGCTTTTTAATGAATGAAAATGGAGAAAGTAAGAAGGTTTCAGATCCAATTATTATTGTGCTCACAATAAATCCTACTAGTCCCATATCATGATACATTGGGAGCCAAGAAAATCCCCTAATATTATATCCAAAACGATTAATAAATCGATTCTTTATTTCAATTATTTCTTTTAGGATTTTCTTAGCTTCATCATCTGTTTCAATTTCGATCTCATTATTGGCTGATTTCGTTTCTGGTGATTTATTTTTAGGCTCAGCGGAAAAATTAAAGCATTTCATGCACAATAATGAATTATAAAATAGTGATCCATGTGTAACAACCACACCTTTTGGGTTTCCTGTAGACCCAGATGTAAATTGTATGAATGCACTTTCACAAGGTTTGCATTTTGGTTTTTTAAACCAAATAACTTTATTCCCTAAATTACTTTGAGATTTAATTTGTGAATAATTCATCGATAATGAACATTCGTTATCTGTTATAATTTCAAATTCATTATACTCTTTCAATATCTTGTCAGTTGAATGCCAACCAATTAAATTCCAAAGTGGTTCATTAAAAAATTTGAATTTAAAAAGTGATATAATTCTATTGTAAGATGAATTAGTAAGACATACATTAGCTTGACTTGTATCAACAATTTTACGAAGTCTATCAACTTGTGATGGATTATTTGGGTCAGCTGGATAAACTGGGATTGCAATAATTCCACTCGCAAGACATCCATAAAAAGAATAAATAAAATCGATTCCTGGGGTGTAACACAAAATAATACGGTCGCCTTTTTTTAGAGATAATTCATTTAACAAAAAATTTGAGATGATTCTTATTGATTTCCAAAGATCCCTATAGGTAATAGTTGACTCTTCATTTCCATATTCATTCAACCAAACGAATGCGTTATTATCTGGTATCGTGTTGGAGAATAGCTCAATTTGGTTAATAATTGCATCAAAATCAGTTTTATCACTGTTCATTATGAAGTACTAAACGATTTATTTATTTTCCTATTTAAAAATGTATATAAACAAAAAGTGCAGTTACTAATGCAAATGTGCCCTTACTTGTAATAATGACACACTATGTGCGGTAACCCAATAACTCGAACGTTAAAATTAAAAAATAATATCATTAGTAATAATAAACATAAAAACACATATAAAAATGAGAAAAGTAATAATAATGTCTTGGGATCTAAATTACTGTACTTGGTCATATAAAGTTTCAAATTACTATTGTCTAAAAAAACTATTTTTCAAAATAATCCGTAAAAAAATGGTCAACATATGTTTAAAATACTATTTTTATAATTAAGAGTCAACTAGATTTATAGTTCAACATGTTTCTTTTACCTATTATTCACTTGATAGTTCTTTTTTTAAACAAAAAAATTACCCCGCGGATTTTTTGTATTCAATTAAAAGTTTGAAATTAATATGAGGTTGAACACTCAAGACGAAAATACTAAAGATTATACCGAAAATAGGTACAAATATTATACAATAAGTAATCAATTAAAATGCCTCGCGCTATTCTCAACAATTAAGCCCATGATACTTTGGTGCACAACGAGCTCTATATTTTCTTTTTTTGGTATTATTTTAATGTGTTCTAAGTCAGAAAATGGGAATATTGCAACGATTGCTGCATCTATATTTTCGAATTTATTGTGTCAATGCGTTTTTTTCTCTCTGCTTATTAGCAGGTTAATGAGTGTCACAATTGAGCATTACTTAACAGCATCTTTCACTCTGTTTAACGATTTAATTTTAATAATTCCAAGATATGTCCTTTGGGAGTTAATTTTTACATCAAGGTGGGTATGGCTTTCATTGCATTTCTTTTCTGCAACGTATTCTATCTTTAAATTATGGGATATTTGTACACTATTTTTGCTGGAGATCCCAAATTTTTTATCCACGTTTTTTTTCTTAACTGGCGGATTGTCATTTATTCGTTTTTTTGGAAAAAATCAGAATATTTTCTTAATTTCGTCTAAACTCTCTGTTAAGCCATTGATGGCGAAATTTAACTGCAAAGAACGCAAAAATGCATTGATTCAATTTTTTGAATTAACAAATTATTTCATTTCTAATGGTGGCTCCGGAAACATTCGTGACTCGTTTATATTCACAATATTAACATTCTTGCTAACAATTCCTATTTATTGTTTTGGGATAAATACTCCTGGGGTTTCAAATTTTTTAAGCCTAATAAACAAATTTTATTCATTTAAAACGAGATCTAAAATGGTGAATGAACTGGGGTCGTTCACAACTGTCATTTATCTTTACTCAACTTCATTATTTATTGTTTCATTTTACTGGTATTGCATAGAACTTCAATCGTATAATTTTAGAAATTTGTCATTGATAGATATGAATGGAACTATTTTGAGACACAACAAATTCTTGGAGGACAATTTTAATGAAAATATAATTCCAAGCGATTGCTTTATACGGTTTATTACTAATGTCCAAAAAAAATTCGTCTTTATTGGATATAAATTAAAATTACAGCAAATTTGGTTGAACATAATTTATTCATTTTACTCATTGCTTGCTATTCCTACGATTCTTCCAGTAATTTTTCTCTTTAATTCAAATAAAATAAATGATTTAATGGACCCTTTAGTAAAAGTAATTCCAGTAAATTCAAATACTATTTTTGAGGAATGGCTTGTATATGAATACAATTTATTCTTCATACTGAACAAATTACAGAGGCAATTAGACAATATATTTTCAGCTGTCCTTTTGGTTGATTCATCTATACAGACAAAAATAACAGTAGTCAAAAACGGCGATTTCAGATTGATTGGCCAACCAACAATTGGGTTAGATAAAAGGATTTCGTTTTCTCAGATAAATGTTGATGACTGGTTTTTAAATGTTTACCCATTGGGAGAAAAATCAAAAAGAAGGGGAAGTTTCCCAAGAAGTGTAAATGAATGGTGGTATAGCAACATTCTTTTCTCAGATAGTCTTAACAATCCAAAAATTAAAGACCGAAACAGAAATATCTCCTTGGAATGGGATATTTCAAATTCAGTATTGTATCACAGAAGCGAAATTTTTTGTATACTTCTTGAAAAACTTAAGTGCCGTAGTAAAACGGAACGAAACCTAGTTAATTCAAAGGATGAATTAATCGACTTGGAAACTGACGGAATTATGCCTCAATTGACATTTCTTATGCAAGAAATGGTACTATACACAGTTGATCTATGCTATCTTTATATTTATTGTTATCATAGATTTGTTGCAAAGAACCTACTTATTAACGGGTCTAAAAGCGAATGGGGCGCACAAACATTGAATCAATATATTAACTTGTCAATGGAGGTAAAAAACCGTATATATTTTGCTCTAGAGGTTGGGATACTAAATTCCCCATATATACACCCAGTTTTTGAGCAGGAAATAACTAGACTTTATCGAGGCATTGAAGACTCATTAGACTTATTGCTATCTCTGGTATAGTTTTGCGCAGAAATATTTTTAAGATCAAAGTGGCGGCATGCCACATCGACATGACATAACATGAATATTCCAATGTCATTTGTGGACCAATGTAATTCAATTAAAATGATTTTTCAGAATGAAAATACGAATTTAAATGATACAATTGCCAACTATGGTGCTAATTCCACCAAATTAAGTAGCATGTTATCAGAAATGACAGAAAAAGCGGCAAAAGTTAGAACTTTGTTAGAGAAAAAGCAAAGGAATGAAGAAATTTGCAGTATGATTTCGTCATCTAATGAGCTATCAATACTTAATAGTATTAAGACAGATATAATCAGAGCGAATCGTGAGACATTTTCAAAGATGGTCGATGTTATAGAGGCAAAGATCTTAGACTTGAAGGAAAACAATGAGAAGTGTATGAATGTTCATTTTGATAGAAGTATACAAACTAATATTGAAGCAATAAAAATCAACTCAACAAAAACAATCGATGAGATATTGTTGAGTATTACTAAGAATAGTGAATTAAATACAATAGACAAACTATTAAATAGTATATTACTAGAACATAGAAATGATATAAAGGGATCTATAGCTGGAATATTAGATTTAATGAACCAGAAGGAAAATAAAATTTTTCATGATATCAGTGAATTAATTAAGGAACAAAACAATAAAGGGGCTTCCATCCTTTCTTCCCAGCTTAATATTATCCAGAGGCAGTATGAACTCATTATTCGAGATTTAAGAAGAAGGAATACATTCCTAGAACGTGATATGGAGGCTAAACAAGTTCGAGAGAAAAAGTTGTATGAACAAATTATGTCTATGGATAATGAAGCCAAAGAAGCAATTATTGTACTAGAGGAAAAGGATTTCAAAATAAACTTTTTGAATTCACAAATAAAGCAATTACAGGATGAAAACCGGGAATTAAGGGATAAGAATCTCAATCTTTTTGATAGGAACAACGAAATTACAATAGAATATTCGAACAAATATATTTCACTGAAGAATAGATATTTGTCTATTGGATTAGATATTTTACAAGATGTATTCAATAATTTAGTATCTAGAAGGCGAAAAAGAATTTTCGATGTTTTCAAGTATTATTTGGGTGCGGAGTCATCAGACTCTAAAACTGACGAAATAACAAGTATACACATTGATGACTTTACAAAATATAATTATGCTACCACACAAATTCTGATCAGTGAAAATAACTTGTTTGACCTTTTGGATGTTGAAAAACGCATTAAGGAGCAAGAAAGGGAGCAATGCTTGATTAATTCAATTTTAAGCATGATAGATGGACAAAAATACACACTGTTGGCATCATTCACAAAATTAATTAACAAGAAGAGGGTTGGTATTCTAAGAGAAGCTTTTTCGAAGTTGAGGATTTAAAAGATAACATCTTTGGGAGTTTTAATCATGATTGAACATGAAATAAGCACAAAAAAAGTGCAGCATGAGTAGACAAATGTAGATACAAGCACTGGGAGTAGCTCAGTTATCATAATTGAAAATGCTGCAGCTATCCAGAAGAATGCAAGTAAATATGGTGTAGTTGAAAAATACATTTGTCTTGACATATATGTGGAGGCAAGCTTCCAAGCCGTGGGGACTATACCAAGCCCAAATGATGCAAAAGCGGACATTAGTAAGATTATAATAGACTGACTTATTGAGTTTATATTATTTGATAATAACAATAGAGAACAAATTGGAATGTATGATAATATCACTAATATAAGTCCAATCACAAAAAGCTTTTTACTTCCTATATAAATTTCGAAAAAGACACCAGATAATGTGAAGTTGACTAACAAACAACCTGTCAATACTATATACTTTGGTGCTTGGTCAATTATACCCAAGTGTAGTAATATCACATGACTATTCATTATTAACGAGATATACCCAGTTAAAACTTCAGCGCATATAATTATTGGAATGAATAAAAAAATGTTTCGTACTGGAGACTCAGAAATTGCTTTAAGAAGTTTAATAGTCAATTTATTTTCTCTTTTGTTTTCTTCAATTAGTTGACTTATAATTCTAGTAGTGTCGTATGCTCCATATATTTGTCTGGTAACTTCTTCAGCAGCACGAATATTATTCAGCCTAATGTAACGTGATGGGGTGTCAGCATTTAGCCTCAGAAACCATATTATAGAGAGAACCACGGAAATTAATATTGGAATTATAAAGAGAATTTGAACAGATATATTTGAGAACGATACATCTTTAATCGACTGTTCTATGCTTGCTTCATTTAGCCTATCCAAACTGTTGCGAATTATTATACCAGATGTATCTTGTCCAACCGTTGGAGATAGGATATGATTCGAACTTTTTATACTAATAGCAGGATTTCTCAAGTTATTAATGTGATTTACAATGCGAATAGTCACCATGGAAAGTACATAGCTCATTAGTATTCCACAGCAAAATAATACATTGTGTAATGTTGAAAACAAGGTTTGATTCTGTTTATTAGTGAGTTCAAATATGTAGGAAGGTACTATGTTAAATGAAATCCCTACTCCAAAACCGCATATTACCCTACCAGTTGAGAAAATTGCAATTTCCTTACTTAAACATAAAAAGGATCCAAACCCAAATGAAAGGTATGCGAGGGAAATAGCCTTAACTTTACCAAAATGTTTCTCCACAAAAATAGAAGCAACAGAGCCAACGGAGGCACCTATTAACAGCTGAATATTGATGAGAACCATAAGAAAGGCTCCAAAATCAGTGTAGCAATCAGTGGTCAAGGAACCACGGATATATCGGCACCAGCTCACCCATGAATGAGATAAGATATGGGTCAGTGACCCTCTAGGTATGTTAACAACACCAATAACATATCCAGACAACAGAGATAATACACCTGCAGCGAGGATTCGCTTTTGGCTATAGCTAAATAGGGAGAATTCCATAAATTAAGATACTAAAAACACCCAAGCCCGCCGAGCGGCGCGTTTAATCCCTCTACAACTAGCAAGATTTAGATTGTCAAAAATCACCCTCATAGTGTACTTCTTCATCTTCCCCATCAGCAATTTCGATTCCAACCTCCTCATAATCTTTTTCCAAAGCGGCAAGATCCTCCCTTGCCTCGCTAAACTCACCTTCTTCCATACCTTCACCGACATACCAATGTACGAAGGCCCTCTTCGAATACATTAGATCAAACTTATGATCCATTCTATTAAATACCTCTGCTATTGCAGTAGAGTTCGAAATCATACAGCAAGCACGCATAACTTTAGCAAGATCCCCTCCGGGGACAACTGTCGGAGGCTGATAATTTATTCCACACTTGAAGCCTGTCGGGCACCAGTCCACAAATTGAATTGTCCTTTTAGTTTTGATTGTTGCAACAGCAGCATTCGTATCCTTTGGAACAACATCCCCTCTATACATCAAACAACATGCCATGTACTTACCATGCCTGGGATCGCACTTCGCCATTTGATTTTGGGGTTCGAACACAGCATTTGTAATCTCAGCAACACTTAATTGTTCATGGAAGGCTTTTTCTGCGGAGATGATAGGAGCATATGATGAAAGCATAAAATGTATTCTTGGGTAAGGAACTAAGTTAGTCTGGAATTCGGTGATGTCAACATTCAGCGCACCATCAAATCGCAAGGACGCGGTTAGGGAGGATATCACCTGTGCTATCAGCCGATTTAAGTTGGTATATGCAGGTTGTTCGATATTCAGATTACGCCTACATATATCATAAATTGCTTCATTATCCAACATAACAGCGACATCAGCGTGTTCAAGAAGGGAGTGTGTGGAGAGAACTGCATTGTATGGCTCTACAACTGCTGTACTTAATTGAGGAGATGGCCATGTACAGAAATTCAATTTAGATTTCTTACCATAGTCAACAGAAAGTCTTTCAAGAAGCAATGTTCCAAGACCAGCCCCGGTTCCACCACCGACAGCATTGAACATTAGGAAACCTTGTAGTCCTGTACAATTATCAGCTAGCTTTCGAATTCTATCCAGGCATACTTCCAATATTTCCTTCCCAACTGTATAATGGCCTCTTGCAAAGTTATTTGCAGCGTCCTCCTTCCCATTTATGAGTTGTTCGGGGTGGAACAGTTGCCTGTATGTCCCACTGCGTATTTCGTCAACGACGGTTGGCTCTAAATCCACAAAAACAGCTCTTGGGACGTGCTTCCCTGCACCAGTCTCACTGAAGAAAGTATTAAATGCATCATCAGAGATCCCCATATTTTGTTCGGACATAGGCATTGTTCCATCTGGATTGATTCCATGTTCCAAACAAAACAGTTCCCAACAAGCATTACCTATTTGTATTCCTGCCTGCCCTACATGAATCGAAATAACTTCACGCATTATAAATAAATAACTTTAGTACAATACTGAATATTATAGATTATCCTGAGAAGAAACCAATGAGGAGGTCAAACTTCAGAGAACAAAAACTACTTGGCTAATAATTTTCTTTAACCGGCATGCTCCATCGTTTTTATTTGTGGGGGTTGTCCACTCTAATTTGCGGGTCGAACCAAACGTGGGATAAGGCGGGAATAAGTTCAAGTAACCGAAAAAAGGAAGGAAATTTTCAATGCAGATGGTCTACATTATAATATGTACTAATTAGTTTCCAATGGGGTCTAACAGTCTGCATATTCTGTTGTATATTAGTACTTTGGAGTAAATGTTCCTGATCAATCTTTTCTTCACGATGACTAGCATATTGAATAGTTCCTTTAGCTTCGCTAGGTACTCTTCACAAAGATTGCCGATAGAGATTTCCAATGACACTGATATATTCTGTGCTGTGTACTTATTTCCCATGTTTCTTTGTACGAAGTTGTCTTTGATCATATTCTTGATCATTGTATTACATGCTATGATACCCCTTTTCTCATTTGCCAACAAGGGAGTTTTCTTATCGAATAATACCGCTAGATTAAGAGTGCCTACGAATGCTATGACAAAGTCAAGAAACTCTGACCTTGGGTGGACCAATATACTTGATGAAATGTTGACTGCTGGATGCAAGTGGAATTTATGTGGCATTAACAAATCTTCCTCGATTTGGCGTCTGCTTTCAGACAATTCTTTAATCGCTTGAGCAAGAGATAAATCACATTTACTATCGGATAGAATAATTAAAAGTAATTGCCAAGACGCTGTTACAGGTATTTGAAGCCCTTGCCCAATTAATGCGTTTTCTAAAAGATTTGGCTTGCTGATGTTTAAACCAATTGGTGTCTTTACCTTAGTTACAGAACATTTTCCAGATATAGTCAAGTATAAACAACAAATCAGTGATATATATTTAATGTTTATTTTATTCATTTTGTACTTGACCTTAGCTCATTACAACGCGATGTATGGATCTAAAAAATAAGTGTCAAGTGGTTGCGTGAATATATAACAAAGTTATGTATTGTACTACTATATATGTAAGTAATTAAAATTTTTATACGTGTTTTCCATGATTGTAATCAGAATCTTTGCTAAGTCAGTCTTTTTCGAGGTTTTGCCGATTACATTGCATAGCTTTGCCGCTGTGAGCATGTATTGAACAGGGGGGGGGGGGTTCGTTACTTCATGTTTTATTGTACATCTTCAAATAACTTTTAATACCGTCTTTTGAAAATCCCTTAAACATTTCATATTCGGTGAGCGTCTTAGTATTAACTCTTTTCCATGTTGTCTTCAATGATGAGCCATGAAAAATGATTTCTAGACCAATATAATAAGAAATTTCAGTAACCCCAGGATAACCTGAATATAAAAGATTGGAGATTTCAAAGTATATATAATTTTCGAATATATTTAGTTGCAAATCTGCATGCTTTGATTGATCATTAGTTTCTATAGTGTATGATGCAAATATATAATTCATAAGTTCACCTTTTTCAATGACTAAATTGGGTCTGATAAAAGATATTGTTGGGTAAACGTTGATTTTTGAGCCTTCAACATGTTCATTAAACTTTACGGGTACTCCAATTCCAGGGGAAGTTTAGGGGTTTCTTCTCCACTCAGTTTTATTGTTAATATATTTGTTTCGAGCACTTCTGGCATATTATTTTGTGTATTACTGTATCTATAAAATATGAATTCAAATCATATGACAATTCTGGTTATTTGGGGAGTGATATAACAATGTTTTTATTTGTTTTAAATATTTGTTTAATTAGTTTAAGTGAATTTCGAATGATAATATTTGCTTCCTTGAATTTTTTCTTCATTTTTTATCTAATATTTTGTCTGGATGGGTAAATAACAACCGTTTTTTTTATTGTAGCAGTTTCGTCACTTTTAAAGGGTTTTTGGATCTAGTCCAGGCGTCCAGAACTGATTGTACCAACAATTTGTTCACTGTGCCTTTCCAAAACAAACTCAACAACTTTCTGGAAGTTTGGTTTGACCAAAAACACTTGTTCCGTTTTTACTTCTTTTTTTCGGGTATTATTAGCACTAGAATGAAATTCCCATGTATTCATTGCTTCTTTAAGCTTAGTATAGGATTTAAAGACTTTTTCAGAGCTGGGAGTGTCTTCAACAGGAAGATATAACCATTTCAGTATAAAGTCACATTTACTTTGAATAACTGAATCATCAGTATCAAAAGGAAGTTGTAGAATTGAATTTATATCATCAGCCAGTAAGTTAATAGTATTGAAGAGAATTTCTATTTTGGTGATCCTCTCAATGCACCAATAATTAATAGTGTCCAATATTTCTATGTCATTACTACAGTTATGAAGTATAAGTTTTTTTACATTTGATGGTGCTCTATTAAACAGTGATGTTGTACAATATATATATTTAAGCCCAATTAAGTCATAAAACGATTTCTCCAAAATAATCGAATCATTCGATATTTCCGTTTCATTTGAAATGTGTTCAAATGTATCGTAATAGAGACTATTTATATTTTCAAGCTTGATTAATATATATTTATTCAGTAATTCGTCATTTTTTTCAAATGGAAGTTGGCGAATACATTCTTCTTTTTTTGTTTCTTTTTTGCTGTGTTACCATTTTCCGGATCCTCTACGTTTACAAAAATCGTTTCTGGCGTAGCTCATCGTCGTTTTTATTGTGATTGGTTCTTTGAAAGACTTCATATTCACTTCTTTGGGTATAGCTCTTAATTGTTTGGTGATCAAGAAAAAGCAGAGAGTTATAAACATGCCTTCCATGATGATTCTTCGTTGTAATTCTCCAGAAATTCAACAAATTTTGATAGTGGATGGATAACTTCACTGTTTTTGAAGAACCTTGAGATAATATTATATAGTTTTTTCTTTATCTTCTAGGCCACAAAATGTCTCAACTGTTTTAAAGTAGGGACTAAGAATTTTGTTAGGGGAAGAATGTTTATACATCTGTAAATGAGATCCTTTGTTCATTATTCAGTTCCAACAAACAACTTGTTGGAGTAAAATGCAATTGTCCACAGTATCGCATTAAATTGGATCGAAAAAAAGTTCTAACATGAAATTTAAATAATGAGAATAAAAAATTAAATCGTAAAAATGAGACAAATTCATAGCACTTCATAAATTACATGTCGACACTTTATAAACTAGTTAATAACTAGCAAATTCCCCATAGGTACTCGAATTCATTGCAAATTTTTGAACAGCAGAGTGCTGCAGACAATGGGTATGAGCTAATACTAATTATTTCGTCTACAGTATTGCAGTTTTGTATTGGATCGCCGTATGCAACCGCACCAACAACAAATGTCACTGTGCCTTTAGGTATACTGGAGTCATTGCTTTTGTATGTTTCATTTATTAGATTTCGGATCGTCTTGTGATGACCATTTACTGAAAGGCCGTATTTTTTTCCTCCAATAGGTAGTATTTTTTCGGCATCATTTTTGATTATTCTCATCAATGTTATGTTTCCGTTAACTGATGGAACCTTGCGCTTAACGAGCAAATTTACCATTAACGAAGAGAACTCTTTAAAATTTCTTGGAACAGAAAGCTGTGGGTTAACCTCAATCAAAATATTGCTCGTCGTACGAATATACACTAGTAATCTTCCACATTTATTCAAGGGGGAGTCTAATAAGGTTAGTAGGCATTGATGCAAAATATCTGGTCTAATATTCAAAATCATTTCTTCTTTTGAAAATTTCTCTGATAGGTGTACCGAACAATACTCCTCCAGTTTTTTTTTTGGATGGTCGATACCATTCAGTAGCTCAAGTGACTTGTTTTTTTTTTCAAAGAGCTCAAGACATCTAAAAAAAAAATCAAATAACGGTTTGAGATATAGAAGTAACTTACGCCTGGTCAAGTAGGACAAACACCCTTTCTCCATTCTTCCACTCAGAAAGATCCTTTGGAACATAAATTACATTTGAATTCATTTTTTAAAATAAATAAAGGGCGCTCTTATCAGTTAAGTGATTTCACCTTTTTTTTTTCTCCAATTTATTAATGAGTCTACTTACGAAGCGAAATAAAGTTAGAAAAGAACCTTTGACAAGTTCTAGGCAAACAAACCTTAGGACAAACATTATTTTGGTGGATTCGTAAGTTGTTCAATATGTTAATTTAGTTAATTAATTTCTTGAAAATAAAGTTCGTTATTTGTAAATAAAAAAAACGGTAAGAAGGAGCTTTTGACTGAAGAAGATGTATTCGAGGGAAGGGCAGATTTAATGAATTGCGTTGAATTGAGGCCTGATATTGTACATAATTCACTGTTAATGCTGCTTGACAGTCCATTGTGCAAATCCGGTTGCCTCCAGGATATTTTAATATCAAATTCCGACAGCAAATTAATTAGGATTAGCCCTAAATTCCGTGTTCCTAGATCGTTCAAACTGTTTAGCAAAGTATTTTCTGAGTTCTTAATTTCTCCAAATGGCGAGTTAAAGCTTCCAGATAATGATGGTACAGTTCTAATAACTTTACTTAATAGTTCTTTGGAGGACTATCTTTCTCAGAGTGAAGTTGTTGTGGGACTATCCAAAAATGCAAAGAAGGTAAACTTTCAAAAATTTATCGAGAGTGAAATTATAAGCAAAGTTGATTGTGGATTAAGTAGCGTTAGCTTTGTGGTTGGGGCCTCAGCGGTCAAAGATAGCTGTGATAAATTGGCCTCTTTATTTACTCATTATATATCATTTTCAGATATCAGCATACCATCATATATTTGCTGTACAAAGATCTGCGGTGAATTGGAGGAGCAATTGGGAATACATTGATGAATGCTTCAAACCGAGCTTCTATTTACTCCTGCAATATTTTTGCGTGAATTTCATACATTTGGCATTCTTTTTCGTAATAAAAGAGAACGGGGACACATAAAGCAAGTGTGGCCGTGACTCCAAACCAGATTATCTCCCTAGCAGCACTAACTCCATCTTTTGTAATTGAGCGAACGCAATCCTTTAGGCAGTGTAAGAGTTGACTAATTTGTTAGTTATGAAAACTTACTTTAATTAATTTCATGATGCGTTATTAAATTATTTAATGTCTTCGTTTTTTTTTGCGGGAGCAATTGGGATTCTGGGGGTTAAACATTTGTATATAAATAAGTTGATTTCCGTATGTATTTGTTTAAAAATTACAACACGATATACGGCGATATTTACTTCAAATATTAGTCTTTAGTTGCACATTCTAACCTTTTTAACTTGCTTAGTTTGTACATTTCGTACCAGCTTAGAGTATCTGAAATAATTTCAGAAATCGCTTTGTTAGTGGATTCAGTAGGATCCACATGAGTTTGCCCACTCCTAGTTATTTCTTTGTCTTCAAAGCTTTTTGATAGAAAACTCAAGTCCATTGAATTGCTAAATTTAGGAATTTTTACGTCGGATCTGCGTTCGAATATTTTATATATTTCCTCCAGACTTTTGCCACATGAACTTTTGTGTTGATTGTCATCGACATTCGGTGTAGCCAACAGTGAGGTTCTACAAATAGTCTTTTTTGGAGGGGTAATATTGATATTGTCATTTTTTTCCGTGTTTTCAATTATTTTCTCTGGGATTTTTTGCGTATGATAATGTGGTACGTTTTTCGATTTATCCTCAGTTGTACTTATTGATTCTAGATATTTCTCACCATTCGTAATTGTGTCTTTTTTTACAAGTTCAGTTCGTAGGCAACAACAGAATGTAGACCGTTTATTCCGGCATTCATTTTTATTTTTGATTTTTTCATCATTACCTTTTTTTCTTATTTTATTTAGTCCATTATTTTTTAAGAGATCAGATTCCTTGTTTTTTATCAATTCAGATTTGTATATGTGGGTGTTCGATTTTTTATTTCCAGCCGACAAGAATGCATTGGTCGCTCTAGTTTCAATGGATAATGGCACAAAAATGTTCGTTTTTTCCATGGAAGTAATTCGCATATAATCGGCATTTTCGGAAATATTTGATTCATTTGAAGAATCACTCTCCTGATCAGAAATGAGCATGCTCTTCGTGTGAGAGTTATTTGGCGAATTACGTTCTTTAGTCAATTTGGTAGATTCCAATGAATCTACCATATTGAAGTGACTAAAACTTAAGTTATCTAGATTTTTAAATTGATTTCCGGGTTTCAGATCCTTGATAGAATATTCGTCAGGAAAAAGTAGAATAACCAATGGTTTACCAATAACTAGCTGTAGAAGAATGGTTACAAAAACAAGTATTAGCATTGATATAATGTGCTTCACACATGTTTCACACCGAATTTAATATTAACCAAAGACGATTAGCATTTCAGAAATCAAAATCATATATTTTATCTAAAAGAGTTGCACGCATTCTATATTACGCTTAAATTCTATTTGAAGTATCGTACTTTAATAGACCATTTTTTATGTGTTTTGCCAGATGCGCCATCAAAAACTGTTTTAATTTAGTTTAATTTATTATGTGTAAAATCAAGCAACTCGTTTTTTCTATATTAGTAATATATTTAAATATAGTAATTAGTAATTGCAAGGGTTGTGGGAATAAAAATGACCCATTTCAGCAAAATATACAAAATAACGCTGATTTTAAATACTTTGAAGTTAGCGTGACTTCTAGTGCTGGACTTAATACAATAAAGAGTATTAAAGAACATATAAGCGCCCTAGATAATTACAATGATCAATCATATGGCTCCATAGGAGGCTTAAACGACTCAATAAATACCAATGTAAGCTCAATTGAGGATGATGTGTTGTTTATGGAGTCATTTATTTCATCCTTTTCTACACAGTCGAATATTTCTTCACCATTCTCAACAAATGGTGTAACTGTTAGTTCAATCCCCGTGCATGAGTTCAGTTGTAATTCAGATACGATATTTGATACGAGTACCGATGATATGCACACATCAATTTATCACCATTTAATTTCTAAGCTAATTCCTGATTTAGATCAGATTAATAGGACAGTTTCTGTTATTCCATGGAAAGTTATGGATAATGCTATCCAAATCATGCTACCTGAAATTCAAAAATTATCATATGTGTTGACAATAATTTCTACTTCAATAAGTAATAACATTGAGCTGTTAAAGTTCTATTCCAATAGCTCAGATATCAAATCCGTACAATGGGAAGCATTGCAAATGGCTTCTTTTGCGAGAGGATATTCACGCTATATTTTAGAGACAGCTTCTTTAGCGGCCTCACTCGTGTTGATTGCTCCTAAATCAAAAGAACCATCGATTTTTTCTGATATTAGGTTTTTTTCAACACTTGAATACCCAAGAGAAATTCTGAAGAGGCTAAGAGAGGGTCACATTAAAAAGAAAAAAAATTACGAGTGCACAGCATTTTTTGACAATATTGATATTTACAATTCATGCATTTTATGTGTTTCGATCTTTCTAACACTTTATTCTAGAATTCAATGCCAATTTATAGAGGTTGGAGTATCAAGGGAGTCAATTCTTGGTGTTAGATGGCTTGAGGAAATACATTCACATTTAACTCAATTAAATAAATTATTATTATCAATATGGAATCACTTTGTTGTTGAACGACATACTAATAGTTCTCATTATACCCCTCCAAAACCCACGATCTCGTGGATGGCATTTAAATTGAAGCTTTATGAGGAGTTTAGAATGGGGGTTAATTTCCAGCAGAGAATCAAACAAAACTCTGAGTTATATTTAAACGACAATATATTTTTTAATAGATACTCGAAGAAAGATTCGGATATAGATAGCTATATTGGGTTAAAGTGTATGAACTTTATTTCGAACATGCAAGACCTCAATTCAACAGAAGTATATATTATTGAGGAAATTATCAAAGTATACAACGAAATAATTGATTCTATGAACTATTCACAGACAGAAATGATGTTTGGTTCCATTACAAAACTAAGCAACTCCTTAGTTTCAATTGCAGTTGTTCTTGGAACATATGGCGATAGAAGTTTGATAAATTTAACATTGCAAAGTTTAAGAGAAAAATATGATATTTCAAATGATTCATGTAGAAAGCTTCATAGAGATGTGGTAATTAGTGACAATTTTGATCATAGCGTACTGACCAATATCTATGTTAAATATATATATTGCAAGAATAGTCTAAACCTACAAATTAATAGGCAAATTTCACTTCAATATAGATTTGAACTATCCCAAAAATTTTTAAGAAAAATATTGATTTCTACAAGAAATTCATTGTTTGAAAAAATTCGAGAAAGAGCCACATATAAAAAAAATGTGAACATCAGCTTTGATAACTCATTTACTAAATATTTGTCACAATTCCAAATAATATTGGGTTTTACTAAAATAATAAGGTCAAAATCCAACGAAATTAATTATAATTTAGGGGAATTGTTAAAATTTACAGATGACAGTATATTAAGTCTTGAAAAATTCAAGATAAAACTTGTTAGCTTTATTTTCAATAACAGATACTTTTTTTTGGAAAAAGGCATTACTGAGGAGTTGAATGACATTTCTTACCCACTTACACCAATGACGATATCCTTGGGTCCTTACCTATTTGATATATTAGGGAAAAATCTGAAAATGACAGTTAATAAGCTGCGTTCAAAAATATCTTTATTAAATAAACTAATATCATTTTCAAGAGCTATTTTGGTTAAAAGAAGACGTACTGTTAATAATAGATCAAATTATCTTGAAAAAAACAAAACTTTGTATTCGACAGCGCTTAGAATTTACAATAACAGAGATGAACTAATTGTTATAAACAATTTTACTAAATTTTTATACAAGACTTTAAAGAGCCTTGGAAAAACATCATTCAAGACAGCAGTTCCAAAACAGTTCGTTGACAAGAACTATCATTTTGATTTTGGTAAGGATGATAGGTGTAACTTGAAAAACAATATTTTAGCTTTGAAAGAGACGGAGTTAATTGGATGCAAATTGTTCAATAAGGTTCTTGAGATGATACAGATTGATGAACTGTTTAGTCTTTTGCAGAAACAGTTCATAAATATTGATAACACAGAGAGAAAAATATATTACGAAGTCAGCGTATTATTCGATGAAATTTGGCCAGATCGTCACTTTAACGGAAATAAAGTTCAATTTAGAAATATATCTTCAAGGCTCTATACATTAAAAAGCTTGTTAGAAAATATTATGATTTTTAATGGCATTGCCAGAAACTCTTTAGTGCCTTATTTACAGGGAATGAAAAATTCAGCATGCTTGTATGACTTTTTAATAGGTAATATTGGGAATTTGGAAAAAGATGTCAGTGAATTTCCATTTGACATAAATACAAGAGGTTTTGGGGCGTTTTTCAAAAGATTAGGGAACACAATGAAGGGGATATTTAATAGAACTGTAAGAAAAAGAAACAAAGAGAAAAAAACCATTGAAAAGGAAGTTACACGGCTAAGTAGGGCATTATTCTCGTTGGAGCCGTACGTGATAAACATAGACATATCATTCAACTTGAATATCGAAAAGCTACGATTTGTTAAGATCGAATCTCAAGAAAGAATAAGAAAACTCTTCTATTTATATACACATTGCATTTATTCAACACTAAAAAGTACAGTTTCATCCGGAAGCATGGAAAAACACCTCCCAACCAGTATAAAAGACGAATGGAGTGAATTCATTAAACATTTAAATATTGTACAGGCATCATTGCTTAGTCAATTGTATTTAATACTGGTAAGTTAGTTATTTTTAAATGATTTATTTTACTCCAAAAAGCCTTTATTCATTAATAATTTAGAAATAAGAAACACAGCAAATTTAATAATAAAACAGGTCAATTCAAGCCAGGTAAGCTAAAAATTATTTATTACGGTGAAAAACTTTCCTTAGGAAAATCTGTCAAATATGTTCAAAAACTTTGTGGACAAATGGGGCTAAACATTTTATTACGGAATATGTATATTTACACCCGGAAATGAGCGGTTAGTGCTTATCTACGCACAACTAGAGCTTAACAAATATGTCAAACCAGAAAATTACTATAATAAACGGAGAACTCTGTAGAGTTCCAAATGTGAATAGGGCTGAATCAAGTGATATATCTCCACTTATACCGATATTAAGTAATCGAAGAGAAATCCGAGAAGACAATATTTTAAACCGGACTTTTCTAAAAGTATCTATTTTATTTTGGATAGCTTTGGTAATATGGGTTATATTTGGGGTTGTATTATCACTCTCTAACAGTATAATTATAGGGTATTGCTTTCATTTTTTAACCCTCTTTATTTCTTTGTTAATGAGCGGATTTGTTCAGACACTATTGGCATACATGCTTTTAAAAAATAACTATGAAGAGTCATCCAGACTAAAAAGTTATTTATCGCTGAACCCAATGACACTGGTTACTGGCTTTAATTTTACATCATTTGTATTAATGGCTTTAACTTTTATTTTATTGGGTGTGCCTATGCTAAATGTTAACCAAGTAATCAATTACGAGGCTTTAGTGCCTAATTGGAAAAAGTCGCTTGTTGCTATATCTGGGCCTATATTTCACTTAGTATTTGGCCAAATGCTTTCTTCTATTTATTTAATTGGGGTATTTTTTATTAGAGATGCGTTGATTGGTGAATTATCAAAGTTTTTAATATTGGGAATGAGACTACAGGCATTTTTGTTAATTATTAATCTGATCCCCCTGCCACCAATAACAAACGGATACAAAGCAATATCCCCATATTTACCAGAGAGTATAACTCGTGATATTTCCAATGCAAAAGACACCCTTATATTCTTTGTTCTATCTACATTGCTCTTTATATTTATTTCTCAGTCCACTTTAGTGATAAGCATAGTAGATTTTATTGTTAATAAAGTATATTTTATGGATAAGGCCATTAACTAGATGGACTATCCAACTTAAAGTAAACGATAGGTATTAAGCATTACTTTGTAATTTACTTGTATGATTTATTTCTTGATTTACGGACATTTTCCCCAAATCAATTTAACGTAATTTGTTGCGCCACCGGCGATTTTTCTGTTCAGAAACGTATGAAGTAGAAATTAATGGTTGCTCAAGGTAAACTTATACATTTCGAGGTTGAACCCGTTAAGCATAGCGAAGAAGCCGAAGAGAACTCTAATGTCAAGTTTGAGGATATTCCTGTTGAATGTACTTGCCCCTTTTGTAAGGAGGAGATCGTCACGCAGGTGGAGTTAGAAAATTCATGGTTTACTTATTTTGCCTCACTTACATTGTTTCTTGTGATTGGATGGGTAAGCTGCCCAATTTTACCCTTGATTTGGACTCTAATACAGGACTCGGTTCATACATGCCCAAGATGTTTAAACAAAATATCAAGAAACAGGCGTGTAAAGTGTCCATCCATTAAGTCAGAAATAATGACCCTTAAATGTGGAAGCTGTGCGGTTGTTTTGACTAGGAGATATGTAATAACAATTTTCCTGATATTCTCAACGATAATTGCTTTTACAACTATTAGAACTTTGCTGAAAGTATACGGTCTGCCTGATATTGAGCACGGTCCACAAATTGATAATACATGGATGATGTTCATGGAGTCGTGTGGAGTTAAGTCTTACTTGGGAAATCCTATTCGTGCAGTTAGGGAGTTTGAAGACAACTATCAATATAAGACAATATCTTGGACCGGCAGAGTAATCAAGGTTCAAGAGGGGTTTTGGAAGAAACATTTTATTTATATAGGTATGAGTCCACCGCAAATTGTATCTAATTCAGGGAATCCAATCCCAGATCTTGGGCTAACATTTAGCGAGGAGCTATTGCCCCAAATTTCTAAAATAAAACCTGGGGACCTTTTAGAATTCAACGCCACTCTGGTGGAATTCGGTAAGCGTGGGCATCCTCACTTTGGTCAAATGTGGAATTTTACAAAGGTAGATGATGAACTAAATATGATAGATATTTTGCTACCAAAGCAAAAAAGCTTACTTCTCATGATACCTCTAATTGAAATGATGAACCAATTATCCGAGCAGCTATCAAAACCCATTGATCTAGATGATCGTGAAAAGTTACCATCAACAGCGCATGGAAGAATTTTGAATTCTAATATTCAGGATAATAAAGAATCATATGAGATGAGCCGACAGAGTGAAGATGTATACCGTCTTCCAGAGTTCAGTCCTGGTTCGAAAGAAGAAGCTGAAAAGATGGATGATAATTAGCTAATTTGAGAGCTAGGCATTTCTGCTCTGAATGATAAATCCATAGTTAAGTCGTTTGTATAATTTTACTGAGTCATGGTTCTATACAACTGCTCCTAAGAGGGAAGAACGAGACTATAATAGAAATAAAATAGTTATTATATTTTCAATATAATTATTTATTAGAGTACAAAGTGCATTAGTATACAAATTGCAGGATTGGACTAGTTATTTACTTGTAAGAATTAGTCACGATGATTCTTTTTAAGTGAGCGTGATGTAGAAAGTTGAACTTTCGAACCTTCCATTCTCGCCTTTGTACTCCGAACGGAGTTACCATAGTTACAAATCGTGTTATCTGAACTAGAATTAGTTACACTTTTAGTTGCGAATAGGGAAATATTTAAATGCATACAAATTGATTGAATTGTTACCAAAGCAAAATCAATCGTATACATTGTGTTCCATATGGCGACTATCAGTAGTATTATCAGTTGAACATCCAAAAAATGATCAAATAGTATGTTACCAAATAGTAGAAGGACTGAAGAGATATAAAAGGGGAGAGCTGGCCAATGCACAAATGGTAGTTCTTCGAGTGTAAATGACGAAACATTCATTCTCAGAGCAATAATTGAACTGCTAGTAGTTAAAACGAACATCGTAGTAAGTGGAAACGTCTTGTATGTATTTGAACATAAAAATAAAAATTGGAATAGTAGATGACACATTATGCCACAGATCTCCAAACACGCGATTTTTACTGATTTCCGGCTTTTGAGCTCACCAATACCACTAAGAATATCATTTACTAGTGTGAAAATACCAATTGCGATCATAATTAGGATGATGATATCAATCGTTGAGATATCTTGAAATATAGGTCTAAATAAAATATTAGGGCTTCCCATTGAAGAGTATATAGTAGTAAATATCACGATAAATTGACTCTCAGTTACTCCTAAATAGTCGGAGGATGAACAGCGAAAAATCTTGCAGTGGCATTCTAGCCAAATAAACGAGAACATTTTGAACTGAACAATTGAAATAAAAACAAAAAATGTATAGTTCCATCCAAGGTTACAACTAGCGCAAAAGATGGTTGAAAAAAAAATCGTGGTGTAAGAATCAAGTCCATGATCAAGTAATTGTCCCAATGGCGAACTTATATTTAATCTTCGTGCGTGCTTACCATCAGCTGCATCAAGAGTCTGGTAAATGAATAAAAGCACTGATATAATTATTGACGATTCTAAAGGAATTATATTGTCTAGCATTGGTGATACATTCATTGTTAATAAAATTGCAATTAGAGAACATAAAAACCCGAGTATAGTTAATAAGTTAGGTGATACATTTTCTGGAATTTTGTACGCAATAAATTCCCAAAATGGATTCATCTTGGAGTCTAAAAATGTGTATCCTCCACTTTTATAATTATACTCGTTAATATTCTTAAGCCCTGCCTCACTAATGGAACTTCCGAAAACTCCCACATAGATTTTATTCTCATGTAGATTATTAGTCATCATGAAGTTTAACTTCAATTGCTGATACAAACACAATAAATTTAGTTATAAATTTCTATGATTTATGCGTATGGTAATTTACTAAATTACTAGTCAGCCTAGTATAAAGCGAGATCATATTTAAAACAATTGTTACAAATATTTTGGCAGATAATAATTATTAGTCTGTGAGGGGAAATAGTGGGGCAAGTTATTCTTATAGGCGCACTAATTTGCAAAGAGATTGGTTAAATAACAGAAAATGAAGAGATTATTATTATTAATTTTATGCATATTAAGCTTCTTCAGTGAAGCTCTTGGAAAGTCCTACTATGAGGTTTTGGGGGTACGCAGTGATGCAAGTGGATCAGAAATTAAGAAGGCGTATAGGCAAATGAGTTTGAAATATCACCCAGATAGAAATCCGTCTCCAGATGCATCTGAAAAATTTAAGGAAATTGCAACTGCGTATGAAGTTCTGTCAGATCCTGAGAAAAGGAAAATATACGACAGATATGGTGTAGATGGCATAAAGCAGCATCTCGATGATTTCGAAACGCAAGATCCATTTGATTTGTTTTCTATGGGATTTGGGAATTTATTTGGAATGGGCTCTGGCAAAGGGGGAGAGAGGTACAGAGTTCCAGATACCACCTTCAAAATATTTATGACTCTTGAACAACTTTATTTTGGAGAAATAATTGCAATTTCATTCACTAGACCAGTATTGTGCATTAATGCAAGTGACTGTTTAAAAAATAGAAACGATTGTGCAGGCGCAGGGACTAAACTTTTTACTCAACAGATGGGACCGGGATTTATGGTTCAACACCAGGTAAATGATCCAACATGCGTTTCGAGGAAGAAAGGATGGGATAAAAACTGCAGGCAATGCCCAAACGGGCCAACAGAATTAGAGACTGCACAACTAACTGCTTACATTGAAGCAGGTATGTATTCAGGCGATACGATCAGGTTTGAAGGTTCTGGAGAGCAAAAGCTTAATCAAGAGCCAGGTGACTTCGTAGTTGCTATATTTGAAATTGAACACAAGAAGTTTAAGAGGGTTGGGAACGACCTGTACACAAACATGGAAATCAGCCTTGCGGACGCTCTACTGGGATTTAATCTACCACTTAAATTTATAGATGGTAAAAATATCAATATCGAAAAAAGTGATGTAACTTCCTATGGAGATGTACTCCGAGTCCGAAACAAAGGAATGCCCATTCGAAATTCAAACGAATACGGAGATTTATACGTAACATTGAAATTCAGGATGCCATCTGAACTAAACAGCTCCCAAAAGAAATTAATTAAACAGGCGATTTCGGATGCTTAAATATAGTTACTTGTGAGTTCTATCAACGTTCAGTATTGCTAGAATGGAGGCGGTGAAACAGCCTAGAGAACAAATTGATGTGAACAATATAAAAATAGGTCTGGATAAATACTTGTCACAGAAAAATATATGCTTGAACAGCTTCATATATACCAAAGCTGGAAATATTAAGCAAATTATGGTTTCAAATAAGCCAGTTGCAACCTCCACGAGTAGCAACAAATCTTGTAAATTCGCAGCCAAAAGTATCGACGATACCAAAAATAAAAATACTATAATAGTTCTAGCTTTCGTTCCTACAGACGCCTGCACATCAATGTGTTTTCTTTCTCCGTTCTGAGCCAAATAATTTCTCACTTTATCACAATTCACATGGTTAGGCCGGTTGAAGCCATTTCCCGGTTGATTAAAGATCGAAGAGTTGCTTGTACTCGAATTTTTAGAGCTAGCGCAATCGTCTTTATCATTAAGGCTCACGAAATACTCGTGTTTCTCAGCATTTTCAAATATATTCGAAAGAGAGGAGCATGTATAGGTATTGGTCGAGGAGCAAAGGGTTCCAATTGGAGAGAACTGACTATATCCAATATATCCATCTTCACTCGTAGATTGACTAAATAACATATCATCGTAATGGTTACAGTAATCCCCTTTAAGTGCTATAATAATATTAGATAAAGATGATATTGCGGCGTGCAATGAGAGTGTACATGCTACTAAATTGGAAATACTTAAACATATTTTAGATAGTACAAGCAATGTACCCTCGTTGCCATAATTAAGTGCTACACTCTGTAACGTCAATTCTCCAAATGTTAAGTAAGAGAATATAGTAATAACAGAGAACAGTGCGAAGCTTGAAATCGAAACAGTACTAGAAAGGGCGAGTATCCTATTTGTTGTGGGGTTTTGGAGTTCAAATGCTGTCGCTGGCGAATTTTCATGATTAGAAAATGCAAAGCAGGATACGGTTAGCATCTTCATGCATGATGATAACTTAATATCTGAGTTCCACCATATTACCTTTCCACGATCCAATGATGCTCCACAACAAAAGTAATATTGAACAACTGTTATTGCAAATAATAGACCAGCAATTAATGATAACCAGCTAATATGCCTAGTCTCTTGAAGCTCCTTTTTTAATGAAAATGGAAACATTATGATTGCACAAAACACCATCAATAATATCTGGTTATATGAAATACCTGAGCTTGTAATATTTGTTGAAATCGGAGGGATTAGCTGCTCAATACATGAACACCAAATTATTAAGAAGCATGGTAGTGTAATGGCCATTGCAAAAAATATTGGCAAATTAACGAAAATTGCAATAATTTTACCACTTATAGATGATTTCTTATTCTCTTCTCTTGTCTGCTCTTTTGTATCAGTGGATCCCCCATATAAAATGGCCCTTAAAAGGGTATTTCCATAGTTATCTGCGCATAGTAGGGTTGCGGACTTCATTAATACAAACTGAGTCATGAAAAGCACTAAACACGCAAATAACATAGTCAAAACCCCGATTATTATTCCAGTCTCTTTCATACATGAAGGAAGCAGTAGAACTGCTGACGGTGAAATAGACGCCCATAAAACAACCACACTTTGAGCTAAAGAACCTTTTTTTAAGTAACCATTTCCGAAAGTATATCTATTTGATGAGCTTTTTTGTTTCATCGAATAATCGAAATTCAGGCTCTTTATCTTTTAATATGTCGGTATTGCACGGGCGCTACTAGACATTTAACTATGTGAATTTACTGCTTTGCCGCCTAAGTGAATTCATCGTTGACAGTTGTTTAATGTTAATATGGATAAAGAATATTCAACATAATCTGTGTTGAACACATTTATATTTCAATATTTGACTATGTGGATCTCTAGCATTGCATGTATTTACTTATCTCCTTGCGGATTTCAACAACTAATTCAGATAGCGTTTCTGGCTGAACTCCCAATTCTACTAGTTTAATTAGGATTAATATTGATTCTTTGTCTAGCCCTGTGTTTAGCAAATCTGATATATCAACCAGCGTCTCGATGACTTCATAATCAAATGTATGTCTATCTAATTTTTCCATTTTATTACAAAAGGGATTTACGTCTTTTCAGAAGTGGTAGATAGTGATATGTTGGCGCACGATGCCTCGAATCTATCAGATCCCCCACATTCTTAGAATGTAAACCTATTTCAAGTAGGACTCTAAAAACAATATTTATTCGGAAAATGTGTCAACCTACTACACAAAATATAGCTTTATTTGAATTACACACTGAAGTGATTGGGCACGAAAACAGCTATTCTAAGTAGTGAAGCAACACCAAATATTATCATTTAGACCTAGTACTATATTTGAACCAAACTCTATTTACAAATTAAATTTCTTAGATATTATATCTTCTTGAGAAATATTCCACAAAATTGTTGACTCACCTCCAAATGCTACAAGTGCTTGTTCATCGGGACAACTTTTACATGTGAACAGCTTCCCGCCCTTTAATGATTTCTCGAATACGCATTCATTTACATTTGACAAGTCCCAAACTTTAGATACTCCACTTAAGTCACAGCTAACAAGCATATTTGTAATAGAGGTACAACATATTGATGTTATTGGCTTCGAACAAGGATTTGCTAATATTGAGAATTTGTTTCTTGATTGATCATTAGATAACATTCTAAGATCATATCCTGAAATAAATCCATTTTCTGTAGAAATTATCAGGGTATTTCCGTTGTCATAAATGTTTGCGTTTGGCAATACAATTGATTCTGGATCCCCATATTCCTTGTTAAATTTTACCAAAGCTTGGCTGTTTGCACTTCTAATATCTACTAATTGAATCGATCTGCTGTAGTCCGCGGCAATCAAGACATTGTTCTCAGAGTGATGCCACTCTAAACACTGAACTTTGCCTTTGTAATTGGAATATGTGTTAATACAAGAACCGTCAGTTAGGTCCCATAGCTTAACTGTTTCATCCGCAGAGCCAGATGCTAATAATTTAAAATTTCGTTGGTGGGCGGCCAAGCTCATGACCGCATCTGAGTGGCCATTATTTTTTCTTAATGTTAATATGGGATCCACAGATTCAATATAATCAAGATTCCAAAGGTTTATCTCGCCATTAAATGAACCTATGACCACAACATTATTATTATTCTCGTTAAAAGAACCCAGAGATATCCATTCGGAGCATAGAGGGTAGTCTCCAATAATAACATCATGATGTACGTAGAAACTTCCATCCTCTATTGAATATAAATATACTTGCAGAGTAGCAACATCATCCTCAATTATGGTGGTTGCTAATAAGGAGTCGTTTTCTTTAATTTGAAGTGCGTCTTCTTCATCGGAGTCGATAAACTCATCTTGTTTAATATTTGGATCCTTACCAAGCTTATCCAGACCTTTTTCCACAGTATGAAAAAAATTTTCGCCGTAGAAGGAGTATTCAACATCCCTAATATCGTCCATATCTGATTGTTTCAGAGCTGTACTGGTAGATGTTATGGTTTGACCGTTTGATTCATATTCTATGTTATGGTTTACAAAGTACCTCTCAACATCTTTGTCACTCATACAATAGTGAGCGTTCCTGATAGGAGCCTCCTTTGCATAGCCCCTCGGGACCCATGACAGGGAGCTTACTGCATTACAATCCATGAAGAAAAATATAAATAAAAGTTCAAGGAAAATTTTGGGATTCGCGCTTTGTCTCCAATTTGCGGTGCAAGTCATGTTAATATAAATTAGAAAAAAACGTACAAATTTGACATTGCGCAACAACACAAATGTTTAGAAGAAACGCACGACAGAGAAAAGAGTACATATCTAGGAAAGGCCTAGAACAGATCGAAAAAAATAGGCTAGAGAGGGGAATTCGAATTAAAGAGGCTTTGGATGAAGGAAAGCAAATTCCGACAGAGCTTAAAGGCATTTCTGACAATTTGGTTGCTAATATTGATCTCATTGACACATATGTTGACCCTAATCATATAGTTGATGATGAGTACTCATTGTCCGGCCTTTATCAGCCAAAAGTATTAATTACTACATCTAGAAGCCCTAGTAGTAGGCTGCTACAGTTTGTTAAAGAGCTAAATTTAATCATACCAAATAGCTTCAGGATTAACAGGGGAGGATATGTTTTGAAGGACTTTGGTGACTTATGTCGTTCAAATGGGGCATCTGACCTGGTTATTGTGCATGAGCATAGAGGTGAGCCAGATAGCTTGATAATTTCTCACTTCCCTCACGGCCCAACAGCATACTTTGCTCTAAACGACGTAGTATTGAGACATGACCTTCCTATTAAGCCATCTACTGTATCCCAGAGTGACCCTCACTTAATTTTTCATAATTTCAATTCCGCACTTGGAAGTAGAGTGTCAAATATATTGAAGAATTTATTCCCAAAGTCGAAAAACTCATCTCAGAGAGCCATTTCATTTGTAAACATTAACGATAACATTCTTTTTAGACACTATAGCTGGGTTAAGAACATACACGACAAGTCAGAGGATATAAAACTTAATGAAATCGGGCCTAGATTTATGCTCAAATTATATAAGATCGAGCTTGGAACTCTAGAAATGAGAAATTTATCAATCGAATGGGTGCATCGGCCATTTTTTAACAAGAAAAAGGCATCCCTATGAATTATAATTTTTTTCCTACTAACCCTTTATCTAATTTTTTTCTCCAACCACCTCATCCTATCCTTAGCCGCTTTATTTCTTATTTTATGCGCATGATCTAAGATATTTTTTGAGGCCTCAGCCTCAAGAACCCAAGCTCGACTTATTTCTGTGATTCTATCTGATATCTCATTGTCCATTTCAGCCTTTGATACGTTTTTTGAGTTGATTATCTCAAGCAGCTTCTCGGAAGAGATTCCAATCAGATCTAGTTCTTTAAAGTAGTTGGTCGCAATTTCTGAAATACTTTTCTCTCCATTTTTTTTCAGGATCTCTTCTAGTATTTTGAGCTTTTCTGAGATATCTCTAAACCTCTCAGTCTGCGAGATCAAATCAATATATGCCATTTCACATTGAGCGGAAAGTGATGCCTCAGTTCGACAGAAGTTGTAAAGTTCAATATTAATATCCGTTTTATTCTCAAGGAAAACAGCTGAATCGTAATTAAAGTCATCAACATCACTTTTCAGTACGCTGTAATTGCTTGGTGGGGCAGTTGTGCTTTGTATCTGATGCAATGGGATATTTTGGACGTCTTCATCACCTGAAAGACAAATATCATTGTTCAGCTTACCTATTTGTCTGATAAATTTGCTGATTTGACCTATATAATGGCTGTCAAAAGTACTAAAACTACCCAACTCTTGGAGTGCTGATAACTCTTTTGAAAGAACTTGAATAGAACTTTCGAACTGCTTTTTGTTCGCTTCTTCAGCCTCTTTTAATGAATTTAGCTCATTGTTAAGCGATATTTTCTCATATATTAGTTCTTGTATCATCTTCTTTTGATGAACAATTTCTTCTATTAGACTCTCATTTTCAATGCTAATGCTTTTTTTCGACTCTTCAATTGTACGGATCTCATTTACAAACTTCTCATGGAGTTCTCCCTTAATTAAGTTTATTTTATTCAGGGATTCCTTTTCAAGACAATCAACCGTTTCTTTTAGCTGATCTTTTAGTCCGTTAATTATTAAATCTTTCTGCAATAGCTCTTTTTTCAACTCATCGTATTCCTTTGATACTTTTTCTAAACATTCTGTTTTTTCCATCTCTGTAACACACTTACTATTAAGCTCTTTATGAATCTCAACCCTATCATTTTCAATTTTAGAGTAATTAACTTCGAGTTCAGCTATTTTTTTTTTTAGTTCACAATTAATCAACCTTTCACTTTCCAAATTATTTGTAGCTAACTTGAATTCACTTTTTATTGACTCAATTTCAACATCTTTCTTTCTGTTTAAATGAAACTGACTAGACAAAGCGTCATTTAATTCCTTATTCTCTCTATTTATTGATATGATTTTTTCGTTACAACTTTCCACTTCATTCTTTCTTTCCTTCAGCAACTGTTTTGTTTCGTTCAATTCCACATACACCTGACCAAGCCTACTTAACGAATTATTAAACTCGATGGACCTATTATCCAATTCATTTTTGTACGATTGCAACTCCGACTCTAATTGTGAAATTTTCATTTTTGCATGTTTAGCCTCCTCAGCTTCAGATTCTGTCTTAATCCTCCAGTTATTGATTTCTGATTGTAGTAACATATTCTTATCCTCAAAATCACATATTCTTAATTTATAGTTTTCAAGAATTGATTGTAATATGCGGTTTTCACGGATCTTCTTGTCCAAGAGTGTTTTTTGTTCTAAAAAGCTTGCATTTAATCTGCTATTTTCGTCGGATAACTGTGAAATATTTCTGTGTAACAACTCCTCTCGATCTCTCTTATCTTTTAATAGATCCTTCAGAAGTAACAACTCCTCATTCAATGGTTTGTTGTCATTAACAAGATATTTTGAATCAATCTGCTCGATTATCCCCATATTCTTAAGCTGTGAAACAAAACTTTCAAATTCATCCGACTGACGTTTTGTTCTATTTAGTTCTAATTTTGCCTCTTCATACTTGCTTTCCATTAACTTTACTGAGTTTTTCAAGTCCGCGTTCTCTAATTCTAAATGATTTATACGAATATTCATTTTGTCTTCAAGCAACTCCTTTTCTTTCTGGGTTGTATTGTAGTTTTCACACAGGTTTTTATTTTCAATTTTTAGTATGCTTATTGAATCATTCATAGTTGTTATTATTGTATCCTTTTCCTGTAGACTGTGTTCATACATTAATTTAATATTGCTTAGTGATTCTATTTCATTTAACAATTTGGTCACAATGCTTTTCTCTTCTTCAATATATTCAATAACACTAGATTTTACATGTTTATATAAGTTTCTTATTGAAATTTGAATTTGCTCAGCTTGTTTCATTCTTTTCAGGATCCTTATAAGGTGTGATTTAATATAATGATGGAGAGATGGATGACCAATTTGGAAGTTGTGAGAAGTTATTGCATCCATTTGTAAGCTTCTTATTAAACTGGGCTGGATTATGCTTTTTTTTGTGAAATCAATAGGTCCCATGCTTGTGTAGCATTCCTGTTGACTAGAAGCATCTATTTCTTCATCATATTTATTCTGGAACAAACTGTTGCCATACTGACCAAACTCTTTATGGGCATGGCTAATTATTCCGGAGGTATTTGGATGGAAGTAAAATGGGTTAGATCTAGAGTTGTGATCAAACACAACTTTTTTAAGTACTTCTACATCCTTTTGTAAAGTCTGCCCTTCTTTAACTGTCTGAGCAAGTTCCTGGAGTAATTCATTTGTTGTTTTTGGAGCATCTCCTAAGAGCGATAACCTAGTTTCTAAATTTAATTTTCTGCTTTTTCTCTTTGACTTGTTAGATATATGTACATTTTCATCAATCTCCGGTTTTAAGCTTTGATTTTGTGTTTCAGGCAGCTTTTTCTTGTCATAATGTGTCTCAGATCCAGACTCTTTGTTTATATTTAGCCTAGGATCGCTAATGTGTGACTTTAATATGAAATCAAAAAATTCTTCATGCGCAGATTTGTACATGTGTTAATAATATTTGTGCATTAATTTTGTTTACACATGCACGTGGAGTCAAACCCCCACAAAATTCGGCGCTGTTTGCGCGGCAATTATATGGCCATTCTGCAGATAAACTCGAATGGCCTGCTATCCTAAATCATAATAAAGCATTAAATACGTTTGTGAAATTCGAACATGAAACTCTCGAAGGCGTAAAAATGTTCTTTTTTCAGTTTGTAGCTTCTAACAACATCTATGTTTTATCAACGTACGGAAAATGACGGAATGTTATAAAGCGATTAAGTCAATGTATTTTTCCTTATCGAGTTAAATAAAAAATCTAACAAACTAAGTATTCTCAAATTGTTCAGACCTAGCCATCCTACTTACATCCCTCTCCGCTAGTATCTTTGCTCTGATTCTTCTTCGTTCGATAATTTTTCGGTATAGAGGTTTTGGTACAAGCTCATCAAATGCCATATTCAGAAATCCCGCGCCGATTGCTAGAATGTAAAGCCACCAATATATGGTACATGTACCGAAGATTTTCTGTAGTCCAGGAGTAAATGTTACAATTAGTGTACTGCTAGCACTTAAGCTACATGCAAAGTGTAGCCATGGGTTATTGAACAGGGGCCTAGTGAACCAATCCCATGTCCGAACAGTGTATGCCCGTAGCATTTCGCAAAATACAGCAGCAATGAAAGAGGCTGTCCTACCTCTTATTGTCCCAAATGCAACCAGATCAACATATTCATCGTTCATTGTCTTGTGTTGAGGAACGCACCATCCATTTTTTCCAGATACGCAAGTGATTCCTAGTATCTCTGCCTTCTCGTAAATGCCCTTTACATATGGAATATCGGAAGGTGATAGAGTTGACTCAACTCTACCTTTCGCAACCCCCAATATTTGTTCCATACTTTCTGTTAATGGGTTATAAAAGTCTATATTAGTTACCCAGCCAGTTTTATTCAAGTCCAACAAGTTAAGTCTCCATTCATGTGTTTGGCAAAAGTATCTGTTGTTATAGTCATGAAGACAAAGTGATTCGATTGAATTCCTCCTGAAAACCCCAAGTGATGTATACATTGAAATGATTAATACTGAGAGAACACAAATTGCTTCAAATATTGCGTGAGGAATGTTCCCAAATATCCACCAATCCCTTGTCATAATTGGGCTTTTTTTTGGCCTTGGAGGGACTTTCATCATATTTGGATCTGGGGGATCCACACTTAGTGCAACCGCTGGTCCACCATCCGACATCAAGTTTAAAAATAAAATTTGAAGTGCAGCTATTGGAATAGGAAGTTGTGCTGCGATAGCAATAGATAAATAAATTATTTCTCCAATGTTTGTTCCAAGTAAAAATGCGACGAACTTCTGCACATTGGAATATATTTTCCTCCCCTCTTCGATTGCATTAACGATGGTTACGAAGTTATCATCAAGCAATACCATTTCCGATGCACCCTTTGCAACTTCAGTCCCACTTATTCCCATTGCAACACCAATATCTGCAGCCTTCAGAGCAGGGGCATCATTTACACCATCCCCTGTCATTGCAACAACTTCTCCCTGCCTTTGGAGCGAACGAACTATTGCTATTTTATCTTCTGGTTGGGCTCTACAGAATACACTAACAGAGGAGACTATTTTGTCAAATAGGTCATTCGATAGGTGTGGCCTGGATGCATCACCATTCTCGTGTAATTGATTGCAAACTATAGATCCCGACGCTTCGTGGCTTATATTTGTATCATTTTCATTATTATTAACAGATATGAACTCGTCTGCAAGCAACCCAATTGACCTTGCAATTGCGCATGCCGTTGGTTGTTGGTCCCCAGTAATCATAATTACTCTAACACCTGCTTCGCAACATTTTGTGATAGCTTTTTCAACACCAGGTCTTGGGGGGTCTAGGAAACCTATTAATCCTAGAAGAATTAGTTCGTTTTTATTTAAAACATATTGCAATCTTTTATCGCTGCATTCCTCTGTGACTAAATCAAAAAAATCCTCACTAGTTAAGGGAAGAATTGCTATTCCAAGAACTCTTAAAGCTTCGGCACTCAAAGCTCGGTTAGTATTCTCTATTTCAAAAAGTTCCTTCTGATTAATTCTTTCAGAGTAGTCAACGTGAACAATGGATTCATCGTTTTTCCAGCTTGTGTTGAGCATAAACCCAATGTGCTTCACCATTCGGTCGGGGGCACCCTTCAGTATTGCGACATGAGTATAGACTCCAGAATCCAAATTCTCAACTGTCTTTGAATATCTCTGGGAACAAAAGTTTGGAGTTTTGTTCTGAATATTGCATTGCTTACTGTATTTTGGCTCGGAATTTGAAAAAATTATATCCCCAAACTTGTTGGGTGTGGCAAGAGAATGTACGGTCATCATCATCTTTCTGGAAGAAGTGAATGGAACCTCCGCAGAAGGAACTCTTAAGTACTCAACTTCATCTTGAGTTGGCAGATTTATCTTGTTGTCTGAATAATTTAAATCTGTTAGATTATTCTTTATTTTATTGCTATCAGCTGACCCTGAGTCTTTTGCAGACATAATAGGAGAGCTACCCGTCGTAACAACGTCAACAATAGTATTGCCACCGTTACTAATCGAATTTAACCCACGAACACTTAACTTAGAATGAATTAAATTGTCAATTTTTATAGTATTTGATTGCTTGTGCTCATCGTCTTGATTTCTGGAGTCGAACATTTTGTTCTTTATTCCGAATGATGCTTTGGCTGCTGCTACAACTATTGCTCCCTCACTCATGTTCCCTCTTGTTTTCCAAGAGCTGCTTTCATGGTCATATACTAATGCCGTCCCATAACTGTTTAAGTAACCTGCTAATAACGCCCCCCTAACATACTTTGTCTGTGGAAGATGACTATTTATGGGATCACCAAAGTCTTTACAAATCGAATTGTAATTAATGAGCTTAAGTGATACTTTCTCTGTCGAGGGTACTTGACTATATTCAATGCCGGAGTTATCAGCCATTTCTATTGTTTTGTTTTTATTCAAAGAAATCAGGTTCATTATATCCTCTTTTATATTTTGTGTAAGGGATGATGATAAAAAAATGCCACCATTTGGGTCACTACCTTTTGTGGGATAAAATGAAAACACAAAGGTGTTGTTTTCTGGAGTATCCTCATTTGGGGGAGTATTGCTGTTTAGGTAATTGTTTGAAAATATACGATGGCCTCTTGAGAATGTGGCTAGTTTAACTGCAGTCATTTTGCCCTCCGTTAAAGTCCCAGTTTTGTCGCTACAAATCACAGAACAGCATCCTAAAGTTTCAACAGCCGGTAGCTTTCTAATGTTAGCCTTTCTTCTACACATCTCTGAGCATCCAATTGATAAACAGATTGTTACTACCATGGGTAAGCCTTCAGGTATAGATGAAACCGCAAACCCCACAGCAACTAGAATTATTCCAAAAACGGGATTGCTGTTAGGATGTGAAGGATCTTTATAATTTGTAAGTAATGCCACAATAACAATTATTACCAAAACGATTAGTGACATAAATCCTATAAATCCTCCAAGTCTATTCAACCCAATTTGCAGTGGGGTGCCACTATTTGAGCTTCCACTTGCAAGCTTAAGCTGCTGTGCAATTCTCCCTATTTGCGTATTCATCCCGGTAAGTACAACTATTGCCTTGCCAGTTCCATTAGTAATCGCAGTTGAAGCAAAACAAATATTTGTAGGAAATGGACTATTTGGATCGGAATTCTTAAGATGCTTTGATACATCTTCAGATTCACCTGTTAACAAGGCCTCATTGCATTTTATTTCAGTTGCTTCAATTAGTCTAACATCTGCAGGAACACTGTCACCAGTCCTCAATAGTACGACGTCTCCTGGAATAAGATTGTATGCAGGTATTATATTTATTACTCCAGACCTAATAACTGTGCATTTTGGTGAGGACAAGTCTGCCAGCTTTGCTAGCGCATTTGATGCATTGTTTTCCATATATGTTGCGAGGCTTGCGTTAATCAAAACAATAAATAAAATCCCAATACCTTCTATCCACTCTTGAAATGCTAGTGAAACAACCCCTGCCACCAATAATAGTGAGACAACTAAAGATGTGAACTGGCTAAGGAAGGTTTTCCAAATTGGTTCATGTTTCTCTTTTTGGAGCTTATTGGGACCATACTTTTTTTCCATGAGTTCAGCTGCGATTCCTTCATCAATCCCATCAATTACATTTGTTGATAATTCATTAATAAGTATATCAAATTCTATTTGGCTCCAATAGTGTATTGGTTTTAGTGATTCATTGTCCTCAAATGTCTGCTCGAGTGCTTTTGAAACGAATTCTGGATCTCTTTTTCTTGCTTCTTCAATTGTATCCGGTAGCATTTGAGTGGACATACTAAGTTTATTAATAACCATGTCTTGAACAGCAGTTTCATTATATTGCAAATCTGGAATACTCGAAATTACATCAGAGCTTAACTGTTTACCAAAATAATTGTTTTCGTTTGAATTTACAAAGTGATTTAACAAGTTTCGGCTCGCAAGCAGATTCAATCGATTTTGTAGGAATTTCTGAGGATTTGGTGAACAGGTTTCAGGGTTAGGTTCTTCGTCCGCTACTTCTGCATGTAAAAGGTGCCTCCCATTTGGCGTCATATCGACAAAAACGCTTGCACTTGAAATGGGCGAGGCTATTCTGGACGAGGGGGACGAATTGTTTCCGATATAATTACATGCTGCAATATTCGGTGAATATGGGTTTAAATCTTTTACAGATGAGTGAGAACTCATTTCCAGTATCTTTTCGCTATTAAGAATAGAATGGAGTGTAGCTGGTGAAGACTTTGTGGCCATAGAAGATTGGACTGTTTGGCTTTGCTTAATTGACTCAACATAATCATCGCTTTCTATCATTAATCTTTCGGACAAATATTTTAAAATACAAGTCGAATACTTCTGAAAATCTATAGCGTGGTAAATTTTAGATAGTATAGATCGTGCTCGAATTCGAGAATGAATATAATTTTTTTCAAAAAAACTTAACCTAGCGCTATTGTAACCGGACAAACTAAATATAGGGTAGATTTAATCATACCCATTTAGATGGTCTAGTCCTTGATGACCTAGACTCATTTCTAGGCCTTCCTCTGTTTCCAGGTCTACTAATCTCTCTTTGGACCATTTCATCCTTTGCTGCGCTTACATTGTCATCACTAATTCTGATAAACTTGATATTGTTCCCACGAATGTAACATTCCAACACCTTGAAAAAATCATTCCCACCCCTTGAACCACAAATAACATTATTTAGCACCAAGTTCATGAACCCGTCAACGCCTGTTAATATCCCGGAGTATGTTTCACCGTTTTTTAACTCCACCATCTACCAATTAGGAAGACCGAAAACATGATAACTAACTTACTATTGGTTTGTGATGAGCAGCTCTAATTACAGAGAGAGGTAGCTAAAGGTATCATTAGATATATTATCATTAAATCATCTAAAACCTACCACCATATTTAGAATTAAAAAAATGAGACAGAAGACGCGGGATAAACAGCTCAATTCCATGATTCCATATAAATTCGGCCCTTGATAAATAAATTTTTAACAACATCTTTTGAATAACTTCCAGAAATTGTGGACATAATACTACTTTTAACCCCAGAACAAAATTCATGTTTCCCACAAATGTATATTATTGAGTCATCTTGATCTATAATATTCAACACAAGTTCCTTGTGAATAGGTATTAGATCCCCAACGTGTTGATTGTTAGACTTAGATAATGCGAAAAATACATCACTTAGTGCGCCAGTAGCCTTTAACTCATGGAGTTCATCTTTATAAATTATCTCATTTTCTGTCCTGCACCCATAGAAAAAATATGCAGGGTTTATAGTTTTTATTTCGCCATTACTCAGCAAATATTTTCGTTCATGCAGTAGCGCTCTGATTGGTGCAATACCGCTTCCATGTGAGAACATTAGTATTGGAGAAGTTGTATTAATATTTAGGGATGATGGTCTAATCATTCCAAAAATAGGTGCCTTTAGATCGAATTCAAAAAGGAAGCTTGAACAAAGTCCCTTTATATATCTAGTGTTATTTTTATTGTCTTTTGCTTCTCCGTGTATTGCAGGAGCAAAGCCTTTTAGGCAAGTACATACAGTTAGGTCAATTGTTGATGGTGAGGAGAGCGAGGATGATGAGATTGAATAGCTCCTTAGTTTCTGCCTAATTCCAGAAAATCTAACAAATTCTTGAATAGGTATTGGTACCAGACTTTTCATAAAGTGGTCTACGAACAAATGAAAGGAAAACTTATATCGCTCTTTATTTTCATGGAAAAAATTTTCATTGGAGATCTGCTCACCCTCAATTTTGTTCAGATAAGGGACAAACTGCATAATTTTATCATGAGGGGGTAAAGTTGTAAGATCGAAAAAATACCTCATGATGTGTAATAGCGAATGATGATTTGGGAATGGAACATTTATGTATTCCACAATACTGTCCGTCGGTAAAAAATTAATAACGATATTTTTAAGTTGATCAATATCTTGTATTCCTAATACTTTTTGTAAAAAAAAGTTAATATTCTCATCGGGATTAGGAGGAAGCACATCAATAATGTCAAATGTATTATATATTAAATTCCCGGGGACCCTTAGCTGTAAATTGAAAATCTGTCGACTGAAATTTTCATCGATTTTTGATTCGCATAAAACTTCCCTACTAATGGGATAAAACTCGGATAACTTAAAATAGCTCTCAGAAATATGGCAATTGCCAGAGAAAACATAATTGCATGTATTTAACTCGTCTTTACTCTTTAATTCGCATATGAATTCATGTTTTTTTATCGCCTCAACAAAATAATAGTCGTTGTTTGATGAGCAGTCGCTATTGGGAATCCCAAGCTTATTTAAAAAAGTATTGTTCCACCACAATCTAAAATCTAGTTCATTGCCATTAACTTCGTCCAGAAGAGCAATTTCACAAAATTTCTCTCCCCCGAGTAAAGAAATTAACCTATCTAGTTTATTAGCTGCTAAATTAAAAGTGTATTCATAGACAGAGCTGCCCAATCCAATAATTGTATACTTTGTTCCTGAAAATATTTCATTACCAGACTTTAACATTTTCGATAAATAGCGGATATATTTTCTAGAGGACGATGGAAAGTTTCCATTCCCACATGTTGAAATCACAAAAACCAGGACTTCATCCATATTTAATGGTTCGTTGTTCCTTTCAAACATTGAGTTGATTTCATGGACAGAAGTGTTAATACCCTTGTCAACTAAAAGTTTGTTAAACAACTCTGATATCATTCTGGAGTTTCCAGTTTCCGTGGAGTAAAATATTGTGAAGTGAGGTAGCTTGCTACTATCCATACATTCACGGCCATGATATACCAACCTCCTCAAAACAAGATATAATCCGGCGAATATGTTACATAATGAGAGATAGTTCAATGATTTATTTAATAATAACATTTTAACCTTTAGTTACCGCGCGGAGTAGCTAAGCCAATGATCGTTTCAAATATTTGATAATAGTAAGGTAAATAATGCTTTCACTATGGCAAAGTATGTCGTAAACATCATCATTGTTTATTTATAAGTAGGTGTCTCCACCATCTCTGCAAAATAATAGCTGCCTTTTCCCTTGTTTGCATGATTCCCCATATTAAAATACCCAATGTTTCATTCCAATTTGAACGCCATTTTCTGAATGCTCTCTGGAGTATTATTGATGATTTGGTCTTTGGATCTGTTTCTTGTGGCATTATCTGTGTTTAAGTATCAATTTTTTTGCTACTACAAAATATCTGAGGGCGCCCCGAGTAAAGTAGGGATAAATCGTGTTCTGTGTTCTAGTAAAATAAATCTTTACGTGGCGATTTATTCGTTTTATTATTGAATCATATCCAATAAAGTCTCGTAGTCGAACTATATTGATGTTTAAGTGAATATTTGGTGCGAGCTTGAACGACCAATTTATTGAATTATATCATAAATAACTGAACAAAGAGATGGTTAGGTAGCTATAATCTTATAAATTTAAAAATAATTCGATTTTTGACCATTTTATATATAGCGTTGGATTTATCAAATGCTTAAAATTTTAATTGAATATCTCCCCCCATTAACCGGACGCCCACTTCAACTGATTAAGTATTTAAGAAAAAAAATAATAAATAGGCTATTTATGAATATTATGTATGAGGAATACTGAATTGCTTGAAAACGGATGGATTAATTGCGGTGATGCTAACCATTTGAAGCACGAAAGTGACGCCTTGTTTTTGAAATGCATCAAAAACGAAATAGAAAATATTATCAGCGCATTAATTCGTAATAACCATCATTTTTCGCAGATAAAATATTCAAAAGAAATCATATTTTCGTTTGAGCTTCCAATTGTCTATCAGTTTCAGCTAATACTGGAGAACATTATTACTTCCAATAGATTTGTTATTGAAGAATGCAATCTAGAGCCATTTTTTGAAGTAATTCAATCCCCAGAATATGGAGGGCATGCTACAGCATCTGTTCTAAATGCTATTGATGTTTTTATTATAAGCGATGCGATTGTAATTGAGATGTCAAGAGAGTCAGTTGTAATAAATAATTTAATTAAAAATATTCTGAATTGTCGGTTCGCTGCCTCGCATATGGAGTCCGACGAAATTGCGCTCCAAAAATTGTCTTGCCTGCTTGTAAATTTAATTGACTCACGTTTCGGTGAATATATTTCATCTGAGAATTTAATCAAGTGTATCTTGAGGTGTTTCCAAATTTCCAGGCAGCCTAGATCGTCTCCTTTACTTCGATCATTGGGTGAGCAAGCAATAAAGAAAATAATAACTATAGTATTCTCGAGGTCAGATGTATTTCAGAAACATGAAACGTGTGTTGATGGCGTCTCGCTAATTAGAATAATTCATTTCTTATCGGTATTGTCCTTTGCTGGACTACCTAGTATGAACAAAAACAATACATCTAAATTTCAAACCGATGAATTAGATGATTATATAGCAAAGATGATAAGGAAAACGATACAAATGGATGGAACAGATAGTACAACATATCAAGAGCTGAGGAAGATGGGGCTTGGTCTGCTGAATATTGCAATTGAAAGTGGGGGGAAGTTGCTAAATGCTTGCCCTAAGCTAGTAACAGTTATTACAGATAGTTTATGTGTTGATATGTTAATCAGCGCGATAAATGAGCCATCTATGCTCCAAATAATATTAAAGTGTATGATGGGCATCTTTAATAATTTTAGGGATTATACAAAAACTCAACTCGAGTTTTGCTTAACTACAATTCAATTAAGATTAGCCAATGGCGGAGAAGGTCCAAAAGATCTATTGCCAACAAATATACCAGAAATAAACGTTTCACTAGAACAGAGAGAATCCGCTTTAAATTCTTTGATAGAGATTTGTAAAGATTCTCAGTTTGTAGTGGAGATATTTCAAAATTACGACTGTAACTTATATTGTGGAGACATATTAAAAGCGATTATTAATACATTTGTGAATCAGTATAATATGGAAAGCAAGCATTCTATTAAGAAAAATATGAATTCAAGAACATTCTCCATATTCCAGCGTCTTGGTTTAAGTGGAATCTTATACATCCTTGAAGGTATCACCAAATCAATTAAATCACGATTCGATATTGAAAATAATGGAGTTAACATATATTCTGTAAATTTAGAGGCCAATTTGTTGAGACAGCGAAACACTAAGGAAGATATATCTAATTTGTGCGATATGTTTAATTCTGGCTCATCTAGTTTTTTGGAGCTTGTTAACAACTCTAGTTTGTTTAACTGTTGCCCTACTCCATTGGACGTGGCAAAAGTTTTTAGATATTGCCCGAAAATTAATATGATCGTTCTTGGTGAATTTTTATCAAAAAACAAAGATTGGAATGGGGAGGTCAGGGCTGCATACTTATCAACTTTTAGCTTTAATAAAAAATCAATTGTTTCGGCATTAAGGGAGGTATTGGCGACTTTTAAATTACCAGGTGAATCCCAACAAATTGAAAGAATTATGGAAAGCTTTTCACATGAATATTTTATACAGCAGGATCCTTCTGATATAAATGGGAATGAGCAGATGGGAGTTAATATAAAGGATGTTACAAGAGTTATATATTACCTTGATCCCGTTACAAATGAGGAGAAAAAAGTACTATTAGATAACAGTGATACAATATTCATTTTAAGTTACTCTATTATTATGTTAAATACTGATTTGCATAATACTCAAGTTAAGAATAAAATGAGTATCGATGATTTCATTAAAAATAATAAGGGAATTAATAATGGCAAGGATTTACCGAGAGAATTTTTGATTAATGTTTTTGAAACAATAAAAAATGATGAAATAAAACTATCAGGACTTCATATTTCAAATAGACACAATAAAAGCAATCAAGTTGATCCATGCGCTTGGACAAATTGGGTTTCAAAGTTTTTCATCGAGAGATACCCTATTTCTCTCCTAGATTATTCCAATATTCAATTAGAATCAACCAAAACTATAATTGAGAAGATATTTGAAACTATACTGGATGGTGGGTCATTTGAGTGTATTTTAATTGCGTTTGAAAACTCCAACGACATACAGATTTTATACAAATGTATCAATGGAATACTGCAGATAGTATATCTATGTTACCTATTTTCAAAGAGTGGTTATATTAATGAAATAATCAAACGCCTATCAAGATATATAAATCTTGATTTCTCTGCAAAATGTCAATTGGTGTTACCTGTGTTTATACAGATATCTAAGTTGACTATGAACACATGGAGTGAAGAGTCACCCTGGGAAACTATTATTGAAACAATCTTTTCACTGTATTCAATCCAAATTTATTCTCCGAAGCCGTGCGGATGTGAAGAATTAACTGATAATAGAGGGAGGCCAATGCCTAATTATTCAAATATACAGTTTCCAAAGCTATGTTTTTTCCCCAGAACAAAAACATTTGGAGTTTCGCATGGTTTTGAAAATATTATTGAGATAATTAAAAAATTGAATAGTTCATCCGAAAATATTAGGGGGCCTGAGTTAAATCAAACCATAGTGTTAGATCGCAATTTGCACAGAATACCATTAAAATTAACAAAATCTACATCACCCAATAATAATAACTGGCTAAGCGATATAACAAATATTTTGTTTAGGTCAATTGAAGAGGAGGATGAGGAAACCTCTAGGTTTTCACTTGAACCACCAAATATTGTTGATTCCATTGTGCAGATGATTGCAGAAGAGGACATTAAATATTCGGATTGTCACTCATTTGTTCCATCTGAAGCCATACTTTCTTGGCTATTGAATGGAGGCTCTCCGTATTTATCTCTTTCAATATACGCAATTATACAAAATTCCACAGGATGGGAAAGGTATTTGGAGAACTTTAGTAATTCAATACAAATAAGCAGCAATTACTTGTGTTTGGCTGGCCTTAGACAACCTTCAGTATCAGGAAATTCATGGGATATGCTATTTCATTTAGTTTCAAACTTGTTAAGTTTGTATGATGCGCTAATCGAAAACTTAATAAAGATGGACTTTGCAGATTATAGTCCATTAATAACCCATTTAAAATCTTGCGTTGACGGATTCCCATTTTCTGATCAGATTTGCTATAGTGCCGAACTGAAAAGTGATCAATCAATTAGCAATACTCCTCAAGATCAAGTTAGCATGCGAAATCATAAATCATCTGAAAAGGACACTTATTCTGACTGGAGTCCTTTGCTAATTATCGATAAAAATAAAATATTGAACTTTAGAAGATTATCAGATCCATTGTGTTCTATTGGCATATTAATGTCACTTTTAATAGAGCAGGTTGGTGGAAATTTGATGGTGGATATCAACAAAAGTTCAAACGAGCTATCTAATCAATGTACAAAGGACACTGTTGTTACGCTAGAGATATTTAACTTTTTTTTGACAAATTTAAAAAGATATTCTATTTTTAACTCCTCGAATAAGGAATTGGTAGATGTTCAGGCCGATCGGAAAGTTGTGGAGATTTCAAATGATATTCCACGTTCTTTATCAAAATCAGAGTTTATGTTTGCAGAAAGAATGATTACTAACTCCCTTTTAATACTTATTAGGTTTTGTGAATGCCAAGATTCGGAATTAATTGAACAAGTAGTATTAATATTAGAAGCTATTCTTCGGTTGCACCCAATAATTTTTAGCCTCCATTCAGAAAGAATAGTCGCGGTATTTCAAATAATAATGAGGCCAGATAGAAATGAATGTGAGTCCATTAAGGTTAAGCAAACAAATGCTTATCTAAATTCAGCATTTCCGACGGAGAGGTGCGTATTATTAATGCTTGGGATCTTACAAAGGATGGTCTATATACCTTCTGTCTCAGTTCTGGAGAATAACTCAATTATCTCACCAGAGTTTTATCCTGGGAAACTTTCAGACCCCCAAATATTGATATTAACGTCACTGGAGTGTCTAGGAATATGGCTATATAATCCTAGATATTCCTCGTTGTTATACAATAACATTTCACTAATTATTCAGACCCTGGTGACATTTGCTATTTTCACACCTACTTCTTTAAATGGAAATATCGTTTTTACTCCCATAGAGCGTGATACTGTATTTGAATATAACTATGATGCAAATCTACAGGCTATATCGCTAATTTTTTCCTTGTATTCTTTATTCACAAATTTTGAAAATAAGACACTTATATCCCAGGTTGTGCACACTCTTTGTATTGCAGCATCTTTCGGCCCAAATATTGTAAGGAACCATACAATCAGTCGTATCCAACAGACACTTGGATCTCAACATATTTCAAGTTCTTGGTATATCAGCGATCCATGGATTTGGCTAGATCTAATCGAAATGAGTTTCATTCCGTTAATTACATTTGACTTTGAGTTCCCATATTGCTATGAAATAGATCGAACAAGCAATGATTACACATCAGCTCTCTTGGCACAACAGTTTAAAAACAAAACAGCAAAATATATCCTTGGTGAGGATACTGTATATAAAAGACAGGTTCAATCTGTAACAATTGTGTCAAAAATCATTCTTGCAAGAATAGATCTATTACTTGTACCTGTATCTATTCCATGCGAGCATAAAAGAAAAAGCAGATTCTCTTCATGCAATTGTAATGATTCCGACAAGCAATTTATATTTTTGATTCCTGTGTTAATCAATTTAATAAATGTACTAATTAAAAACTCAACAGGGTCATCATCAGTTTTCTTTTCAGAGACCATTAAGAATATATTACTTGTGGTATTGAGTACGCAAATTACAGCAACGTATGATGAATTAATTTTGAATCCAATAACATATTATGACGGAATAAACGAGCATGAGGTAAAAAACAATTTATGCAAATTATTAGGTGAATCAGTTGAAATGGACATTACAGGAATTATATCGAGCTTTATCGATACCTATATTAAATTGCCAATGCCAGACGTTGCATCCGAGCTATCTAGTATATTGGAGTCACTAAAAAATGTCGTTAAACCACAAGCCTCATTAGAAAAATCATGAATTGTTTTATTAAAGTTACTCTCATATTAGTTTTATTATTTTAAATTTGATCTAGAGTTAGAAGATCTCATATTATTATGAATATAGAGGCTCAAATTTATTACTTGAGCGATTATACATTTTCTTGTTTGGGATTGTGTCCCATGCGATCTTAAATAGGCGCCTAGATATTATTAAAATACTTCATTAAGAGAAAAAATGCCTATAGAAGATAAGGAAGTTATTATTAGGGATTTGGAGATCGAAAGTCCACAAGCAGATCATATACATATTTGTGACTTTGAGACTAGGATTAGGCATGGCTTCATAAAGCGTGTCTATTCACTGCTTTCAATCAACATTGCAATTACATTTGGAGTGGTTGTCTTCTTTTCATTGTATGATAATGCATCAAAATGGCTAGTTGAACACTATTGGGTCAGTGTGATATTCTCTATTTTTTCATTAATTTTGATCATAATATTCTCATGCTTTTCTTCAATCGCTAAAAACCATTACGTTGGCGTGGGACTTCTTATACTACTTTCTTTGTTTTTTGGTATTAGTATATCTGGTATTGCTGTATGCGCCAGCACATTTTCTGTTTTGCTTGCATGTGGAATCACAATTTTTGTTTTCTTGGTATTAACCATTTTTTCAATGCAGGTTAAATTTGATTTTACTGGTTGGGGTCCATATTTATTAATCGGGTCGTTAATTTTGTTGATTTATAGTGTAATATTGATATTTGTTCCACGAGACAATATTGCATATATAGTTTTCGGTGCTCTAGGGATACTCATTTTCTCATTTTATATCATTTACGACACTCAATTAATAGTTGGGGGTAAACACAGAAAACATCAGTTTGGTACAGACGAATATGTATTTGCAACGATCTCACTCTATCTGGACATTGTAAATATATTTACATACATTATGATGATACTAAGCTCTATTGACAGATAAATATTACTGCTGTTCCTATTAATTTATAGCTGTGGCATCCACCCTGCATACATTTGTGATAGGTTCCGTTTACATTTTGCAGAGCTGATCAATTCTAAAACTTGACTTTCGACAGAAAGTCCAAGACCACTTTCACAGAAAGACCTCCTTTGAGGGCAGTTAATGGGAGCATAGGGAGTTGAATTTACTTTTTTATGCTTAGAGAAACAATCCACCATTCCATTCAACTTTCTGTAAATTGTTCGTAGATGCGAATGTCCTTTTGCGACAGCTAAAAAGGATATTGGGTCAGCAGATCCCCCAACGTTGCTTGATATCTGAGGTGCTTTCCCTGGTCTCATCCATTCAATAAGGGGGTCATGTACAAATGCTTCCAGAAATGTCATTATTAATGACTTGTTGAATGGGCTTCTAAGAATACTCATTGCTGAAATTGAAGTACCGGTAAAGGCTCCCTCAACTCCACAGATGCCCATTGCAATTACAATATTTGGCGTAAGCCTAAATGGAACAATTTCAGGTATCTCCAGTAGAAACCCTTTACCAAATAAGCAGTCAAAATCTACATGAATAATATCACCAACATTAGTGTCAATTAATATATTTTCTGCATGTCTATCTCCCAAGCCTACAATGTATCCAAACATTGACCAGACTGCCGTGCTCTTAGTGTATTTTTCCTTTGATTTAAGCCAAATATAGCTTGATTTTGTACTGAATTTTTTAAAAAACCACTTGTGTAGTACTGGCGGATACTTTGGAAGAATATCTTCAGAGTATAATTTGTAAAGTTTCTCAGGTTGCATCGAATGCTGCCTCAATATATCTTGCGTTTCTATTAGTTGCCTATGAAACTTAGAGCTGCCAATAACTTCTTTCCATTCGCCCATAACGATATTTCCAAGCGTTGTTACATTTGGGACCCATTCTATTATTCCTGCAACTTCAGATAGTGGAACCACGGAAAATGTTCTTAAAGATAAATCCCCTCCGTTTATTGACATTCTTTGGTTTAATAGCTGGGCAAGTTCCATTAAACGCATATCTTTTCTCAGGTCACCGCGTTTTTCATTCTTCACCAAGTAATAATATGTGCATCCGTTGGATCCAATTAACCCGATTTTTTTAGGTTTTTGCTTACTGGGCAACACAAAAATAATATCTTCAATTCCAGAAATAGTAATTAAGTCGTGTGATATGCTTGAAGTTTGATTTCTTTTAATATAACATGGTAAAAATTGTTTATCATCGGATACAGAGGAGTTTCTATTTCTCAATGGTAGGTAATTAGAAAATATAATACTCTTTGTATAGTTATTGGTGTAGTTATACGAACATAGCTGTAGTTGTGTTGGAATAATCAGTCCTTTTGATTTATTTAGATTTTTCATGGAGTGATAAATAGACTGGAAATCAGAACGTAAGCTCATATATTTGTTGGAAACTTTATTAAGTGATTTTTGATCTTTGGACTGCAACTGAAAATTACTGCCAGTGCTAGAATCCATAGCTAAAATAGTTAAATTATCAAATAAACGGATATATTCATCAATAATTAGAGTAAAATCGCCTTCATTAATTAGTCCCTCCTCTTTATCATCTAATATTGATTTTGACATATTTAAGATACAAATAGCTGTGTTTTTCCTCTCAGAACTATTACTTTTAAGCATAGAAACAAAACTCCAAGGTGCTTGATGTGGAAGCCTTCTAACTATCCTTGCAATTAGTGGTTGGATGATAGTTGACCCTAGCCCAGGGTGCTGACATCTACTTAAAAGCTGAGGCAAAACTACATACCAAAGAGATGACGGTAGCTCCATAATTTCTTTTTTTAATCTATTAAATGCGTCTGGTGGGGTCTTTAGGTTTTCATACTTATTCGATGGCTGTGTAACTCCTGATTTTAAAATAATATTGGAGTAGTTAAACAATAGGAACAATACTCTGGAAAGTGAAGGATAGATAAACGAATTACCATATTTCAAACAACTCAAATACATATTAATACATAAAGATATGGTTTCATCGCATTGGAAGATAGTGCCGAGATTATAACCATTTTTGCACGGGCCAGTGTTTGTAAAATTATGTTCAGTTTCAGAGTTGGAGATAATAAGATGGAAATAGCTATCCAAATAATTTGCAAACTGAAAGTATGTCTTTTCACAGTTTGATCGCAGATCTATAGTTTCTTGAAATGTATTTATGATGTTTTCCGGGGACACCATGGAGGATTTTATTGCCCAATCCAAATATACAAGATTAATTTCTGAAAGGGTTGTATTGTCTAATAATTTATTTGGTCTACTTTTTATAATCATCTCATAAAAATGAACAGCAACTTTGTTTTGATTTCTTCGAAATAGCTTAAACAAATATGTAACAAGTAAGTTCTGATTGAGGGAAATAATGTAACCATTATTGCAATCCCATTCTTCAAGTAGTATGTTCTCAATACTCGACCAATTTATTTTAATATTATCCATATTTTTGCCTAAAATTTTTTCGAAATAGGATATACTGATTAAATTGTCCAATTGAATAAAACCTGGAACTCTTTCCCTCCTATTATAATTTAATGAGTGTAAATCCATCAAACTTAAATCAGATATTCCAAAAGCAGAAGTATTTTTAGCACAACTATGAAGATCATGCTCAGTTAATTGATTTTCAATTCCAATCATTTCAAATGAATCTAAGAAGCTTACGTATGATTGCGATGTGTTAACACTTATAGTCGAAATTTTACTTCTTTCTAAAACAAGCAATAATAGAAAGGATGGCAATTCAAACCCAGCAGCCTCTAATGCAATCTTAGCTTGAGAGAGTAGTGAATATTTTTTTTCAATATTAATTTGTGCATGATCAATTCTAGAAACAAATAATTCGCTCATCTCTAGCCAACCCGGTAAATTTGTCCTGTTTTTGAGATACTCAGGCTGACTAGTATTAATATTTACATTACTGAAAAAGTAAACAAATTCTATGTCCATAAGCACATGTAGCCTCTCTAATATGAAACTTGATCTAGAATTTGAGTCATTCCAAGTAATACTCAAATGTGTTAATAATAAGTTCCTTGCTTTTTCTAATATACTACCAAAGGATTCACTTAATATGTGACTTGGCTTTTTATCTTTGTAGTTCGTATAATAAAGGTGTAATAACAGTTTTCCTCGATATATGTTAAACTTTTGAATTATTGTATCAATATTTGAAGGAGTAAAGAGATCCATATAAAAATTATTGTATGAACTAGGGTGGGCGTTGTGCTCCTCACTGTTTTTATCCAAAATTATTAGGTTAAGCAACTCCCAATTTCCTAACTGATAACATGCCTCCAATGCCTCAGAAGTGAAAAAGCTACAATTAATAGCGTATAATTGATTATAGGAGTCTTTTTTATTCCAATCAGTTAGATTTTCGGACTCCATATTAGTTTTGTTTAATTGATTAGAGTTTAATAGTATATTTAATACAACATGAGGAAGCCCAGCCTTAAGTAGACATTTCAAATAGTTTTTGTATATCAAACTATTTACCTCAGTACTATTAGAAATAATCCTTTCATATATCTTTGCTGCACTAAAATAATCCTCTCTTAATAAAAATTCAATTAATTGCTTATCTATAGTCCCATGTACAAATGTTGACATTTGTTCATAAATGGTCATAATCCCCAATAAATTATCAGTATCCTTAATCCCTAAGTAACACTGAAATGGTAAATACAAAATATGGTTTACAGCTTTTCTCTTTTCTTCTTCGAATATATTTGGCAATTCAGAGTATACACTAAAGCATGTTTTATAGAATTTCAAAGGGTTTAATGGATCAAAGTCGATATTATTAAAGCCACTTGTTCCGAAATAATCTATTGCATTTCCGGGATATTTTGTTGCTAACCCATATTGCGTCATCAATGATGTTCTTGTCTTGTTAAACTTTCTGTACTTTATTTTTGAAAAGTCCTCATTGTTGTTTTTTACCAATAAAAACCTTTCAAATAGAAGCAATGCACGCATATGAGAACCACATGATAATGCAGCTTGTATTAATATACTAACTGGGAGGTCTGTGATGAATTGTAAATTTGCAAGGACACTAATTATTGGGTATTCAGATAATGCGGATAAGAATTGCGTGCTATTCTGCGATTTTTTCTTGCTATCCGACGATTTAACTCCTTCATTATTATTGACTTCTCTCCGTATCTTAAATATATAGTTCATAATTTCATTCTTGAAATATTGATAACCTGAACCGGTGTTATTAGACACCAAATTGGTAGAATCATTCGAATTTTTCATTTTTGTCGCCTCAGCTAAAAGTGATAATGTAACGCTACTCGGTGTTAATGCTTTCTCTTCAAATTTAGTGATACCATTTTTTTCACATTCCCGATGGTTTGAAATATTGCTTTCCCCAATATATAACTCTTGTAAAAATGGTTCAAGTAATGACTCATTGAACCATGGTAATATTTTTGAGACCTTGGACTGAATTACGTTCTCGAATATCTCCATTAGATGTGTGATAACAATAAATATTGACTCATATGTTACATGGTGAATTATAAAAGATGATTTTAGTTTATTTATTTTACGAGACTCAATCATCGAAATATTGTTTAATTTATCACTAACTCCTGATTCAAGTCCTGAAATAATTAAGGAACAGAGCTTTTCCTTTAAATGCCTTATTACTGAGTGATTACAAAATAATATCATAAATTCAATTGATAATGGGAGAATAAAATTAAAAACAGACGGGATTCCAAGCGAAACAACCCGACATCCTTCGAATAAAACATTAATATTTTTTATCAAAGGTGGGATCTTATCCTCATTAACTCTCATCATATTATTGATCTCTTTGTTAATAATATCTAAGCACCAAAAATAGAATTCATAAATATTTTCTGTTCTTTCATCACTAAGAGTTTTTAATTGCTCTAGTAAATGCTCATTTGTACCTTGTATAATTCTGTATTCAGTTGATCTATATGGCTGTAATATATCTTGAACGTCCTTTTGAAACATATTCCATATTGTTGTATTCTTTTCAGAATGAAGTAAACAATCATGACAACCAATAAACTTCAGAGCCTCTTGAATAGCAAAGGCTGCAACATTCCAATGTGAATATGCCAAAAGATGATTTTGTATCAAGTCTATTGCCAAAATATCAAGATTCTTAATAAACATTGAAATTTGTGTCGATTGAAACTCCAACTCTGATCCATTTGTAGTGCTACTGTTTGAGTCTCCATTGATAATATGAAAGTTATTTATTCCTAATCCAAATTGATCTTTTGCACAATGACAGATTGCTCCAATTGTACCAATTATCACTGAGATTGAATTCTTCAAGTTTGTGGTACTTTTTTCTAAATTACTTAATCTTCTCTGTGGATATGTCTTTGGTAATAAGCAATTACACTTCAATCCAAACTCAAGTATATTAACCCTAGATGTAAGTTTTGCGTTATCTTGATCCTTGATGTCTGTCTCCATATCTGATTTTTGAAATAGGATCAAGGAATCATTGCTTGTATTCGAAATAACACTCAAACATCCTCTGTATAACAAATTCAAACGTTCAAATTTTATAGCACCTTTCTCCTCGTTAAATGTCCAGTATGCTTCAATTGGATAAAGTAGTATTATATCTTTAATTGATCCTAGCAATTTCTCGAATGTAATATAAGGGGCATGGGATGAAATAAACTTAATTGTGAGATCAATCCTCTCATTGAGTGAGCTGAAAATAAGCTTGTAGTACTCAGACTCGACCAAGTTAGTGCATTTACCTGAATATTTTCCTTCATAGTAGCAATTAATAATAATCCTTCTAATAGAGCTACCCTCTAAACTGGTTATTACTGGAATCAATAAAAAGTAACTTTTGTTAATATTTAGTACGGAAGTAATCATAAATTCGAAAAAATCCTCCATATGAGGAAGGAAAGAGGACTTATTCAATGTATGTGGTTCAATTATAAAATAAAGTTGCTCAATAATTGGGGATAGTAATTGTAAAAATATATTTTGATTAATATCAATATTTCCTTGAAAATCCTCTATGAGCTGTTGAATATAGATACTCCAGCATTGAATACACGAAGGATGTACATTTGATTTGTGAGTAACTTTACTAAGCAATTCCAATAACCTTGTTGCATACTCTTTAATATACTTCCTAGAGAAGAATAATAACAATGAAAGCGACCTAAAAATTCGGTACCAATACATTGATGCTTTATTCGAAGGTGGTGGCTCAGATATGATAAATGATATTGGAAAATAAATATGTTGTAGTTGTACATTACTCCATGTACTTACAGGCCCACCGATTAATATACTTTTACTATAAAATTCTAAAAGCCACATTAAGTTCTTACCAATGTAATCTTCTATTTTCTTGGGTATTTCAAAGTCACGCCAAACCTCCTTTGTTACTTTTCGCTTCTTTTTCATAGGACAATTTGCCTTAGTGAAGCCTAATTCACTAATCAGTACGTTAATTGCACTGGACAGCCACTCACACTGTTTAATAAATATATAATCTTGATTTAAGTTATATTTTAAGCATTCACAAGTTAAATCACTGATATATTTTTCAAACTGGTCATCACTGTCTTTTTCCTCCAGTAGGAATTTTAACAGATTTTTAGAGCTTGTAGCCGTCCAAAAAAGAGATGCAATACATGTGTTTACTAATGCTTTTGGTAAATGAAAATCATCTGAAATTGAATTCTTTAGTAAATTACTATAAATATTACTCTTTAAAAAATCAAAGCAGGTCTGTATATCTAAATCCTCCACATTCATATGGTAAATTAGAAAAAATGGTATTTGAATTATTAATCTATCATATGACAATGAGCTCGGAATATACCTTTTTAAATATGAAAATGCTTGATTCGAATAGTTAGTGTATCCAAAAATAGATTTATAAAACAAATTAGGTAAAATATAAGTAAAAGTAGGACCAAGTAGTGAAATTAACCAATTTGGATGGTTGGTTTTAGATTCGATAAAAGAAGATAACTTTAGTGATATTGTTTTATCCACACCTGGGGAAATTGAAATGCTGGACAACGTTGTATTTTGCTTCATTAATACTGAACAAATTGTTGATAATAACTTGTATATTGCTTTTGAATTGTTCTTGAAGACATGTGCTGACTCGCAAGTTTTTTTTTCAGGAATTATTCCTCTTGAAAATTCATGAAGAGTACCTCTAGACCAAAATAGCCTCCAATTGTTATCAATTCCCATGACTGCATACTTTAAAGCTGTTAATGCAGAGGAAAAAAATCTAACAAACAGTTCATCTGTAAGCACAGAGCTAAACAACATAAGATTGTGTATTTGAATGTTCATTGATGCAATACTGAAAAGAATATGAGACTGTTCTGCATTATTATATAAATCAGTATTTTGATTGTAAGAATCACATAATTTTCTAATTTCAGCTTTAATAGGTATCAATTCTGGACTCTTGATTTTTTCTCTATATGTGTTAAAAGTTAATTCATTCATTTTAAAAATATTACCAAAAAGTACATGTTTGATAGATTCTAATTTATCATAAACTAATGAACTATCCACAGAGTGACCAAAAAATAGTGATAGTCTGAACATATCCTCTAATTTCTCAAAAACATAGCTTTCTGGATCCATTAATTCACTAAATAAATGAGATATGACCAATGGCTTTGGAAAAATGATTTCGTTTAAAAGTACATTTCGACTTTGTTTGGAGTAACAAATGTTGTTTCTAAGGAATTTTCCTGACAAAATAAATAGATTAAGTTGATATTGAGAATAATCAAGATAATTTGAACCCAAAACGCTGTTTTGTAAATAGAAGGTCATTTCATTCACTTGGGCACTTGATTTATCTTTAAAGTAGCTAAAGGCAACAGATAAAACGGAGTACATTTCGCGATGTTCAGAAATATTAGTATCTGCCAAAGTATTTTTTATCAATTGAAATAGCAAGTCAACGATTTCTACTTTAAATGTTTGTTTATTCTTAAATTGAAGTAAAATATCAATTGTAGAAAAATACATAGATATTTCTGGAATTAATGTAGAAGCGTCAATATCAATTGAAGTGGGTATGGGGTTCCAGCAACTATTGCAAACAAAAAGCTCTTTAGAGGGCACAGATCCGGTTTTTTCTTTGCATATAGGACAAATTGATGATAATGGTAGAAAGGATAATAACTTTACTCTATTATTAATAATATCATCCGGAGACCAATTAAAATAAGATATAGAGCTAAATGAACTGCCAAATGGAAAATAACTTTCTTTATTTATTGGTGTACAATTATTCAATATTTGTATATCAGATATAGTGCTGTAATCTCCAACATCCTCTTTTTTCAAAATAATAATAGAAAGTAGCTTTACAAGTTTAATTTTTATACTAGATGAAATAAAGCATAAATTATCCAATTCAAGAAGCTTTAAAATGATTTTTTTAACCAAATCCTCCCTTATTTCAAGCGAGTTTAAACAGATAATAAATAGAAGATTCACAATACTACTCCAAATAATAATAAAGGTTTTCCCTGATAAATTATTGATATCCATTAATGAATTGATTATTCCATCAAATTCTCCGCTAGATTTAGAGAGAATACGGATTGATAATTCAGTGAGTAATATACACTGTATAAAGCCCCAATTAGAGATCTCACCATCATGCAGCGATAAAATTCTGCATAAATGGTTCATTAAATACTTTCCAAATTCAAAAGTACAGCCAATATCATATTCTATCATTATTCTAATAAGATCCATTGTAATAGATATAGAGTAACATAGTGATGTTAAATTCACATGCTTAAGTAAATTGGAATTGAAATATTTTGAAAAAACTAATTGAATATGTGCTAAAATTAATAATGTGTTGCTTTCATTTCCTTTTAAATATACCTCATTTATTCCACATATTGAAGCCTGTATAATGCTGTCTGTCAATTCATCATTGCACTTTAGATTATTTGGGAAAAACCTTAGTCCCTTTAATTTTATCAATAATGAAATAAGCTGGATATTAATATAAGGAACGCCTCCGCAGATATTACTGTGGATCAATTTGTTGACTAGTCCTAGCTCGGTATTGTTTACTATTATTTCTGAAATAGATGGTGTAACCATCAATATTTTAAATATTACTGTTGAAGGGTATCCGTCAAAATAGTTATTGGAGACTAGCATAAGTTGGTTAAACCAATATCTCAAAATTAATTCTGTTTGATAAATATAGGTATTTGAGCTTTGTGTGTTAAAACTGAATCCACCTAAGTTGCATATCCTCCAAAACCCGTTCAAATACCATATAGTCATTCGTCCTAAAATACTGGTTGTGGAAATCTTATTTATTGAAGATACAATATTAGGACGAATGAGAGTAAGATCATTGATAAAACTCTCATAAATAAGCTCCATTGTTTTGTTTTTAATTAAGTATAAAGCATTTTGATGGCTAATTTCCTGATCAAAGCCTATTGTGATTATATATATAGTATAAGCTATTGTGCTGATAAGTTCGTACTTTTTAATTGATATACATGTATTTAAAATCCGGAGCCAAATAGTTATAAACCGGTCTCTTATCGAAGAATATTCAAAAAAAGGATTTTGGGAATCTAGAAGTTGTATTGTAATGTGTCCCATCACATTAACAAACCCATAATTAGCTTTAGGTAGGCTAATACAAATTGGAGGGCCAAGCCCATTTACAAACTCATATTTTTGCTTGATCAGCTGAAGAAATGATGTATATATATCAATATTTTGGAAATTTATGTGCGTCTTGTTTGATAAATGACCATATTTTAGAAAATAATTAAATTTATTAACGCTGATTAATGTTTCATCAATGAACATAGATAATAATGATCGGTTTTCAATTGACAACAATTTCAAAACGGTAAAAAGTAATGAGATACAGCAACCAACCATTTTGCCTCCTGCATCCAAAAAGATTACTTCATTGAATCTATCATCTTTAGACTCTAGAGTTTCTAAATTTACATGTGATATAAAAAATTCCTCCGAAAAAATTTTATGTAATAGCCTATAAAAGAACTGTACCAGACCACTGGAAGGAAAAATAAGGTGTCCAAAGTTACAACAAATGCCTTTAAGTGAGGAATTGATACTTTTAATTGTTTTAATTTGTTTTTCAGTATCGCTTTTCCCGAAAATAAACTCGCGTATACTATCTAGTAGGTATTTACGGAGGGTACCGATGCATTCACTGTGGGAATCGATAGATTCATCTAAACTCCGGTTTACTTCCTCCGTATAGATAAATGTATCTATTATATCTATCAACTCTTTGTCGCCCATGCTAATTGATAGCTTTTCATCTGCTGAATATTATTTGTATTTCTGATATATATGTATTTTTTTCACCTCTTACTACAGATTTTCAACACACATTTATGGCGCGTTAGCTATTTGTTTTCAACCACTTAATTGACTTAAAATGGAAAGGGTAATATTTGGGTACCTTGGGAGAGAAATTAAGAGAGAGGATAGTCTCAAGGAATATATAGAAATAAATAGTAAAATAGGTGGCATTCCTGTAGGTTTTTCTTCAAGTATCACAAATAAATTTAATTCAATAGGATTTTTTAATTGGAGAAAATACCCATGTAAACTGTACGGGGTGCACCCAACGATTGAAGTTTACATTACAACTGTAAGTTGAAAATATCTCAAGAATTAATAACAATTCATAAAACCTTATATAGAAATACCCCATATTCAACCGCAAAGAAACGAGTTTTATATTTGTTTTACTGTGAAAACATTTATTGTAAAACCACATGGACTGTTTTTAGGTCATCAATCGAATCAAACTTAGTTATTTGTACTGCCAATAAAGATAATTGCGTTATATCAGACGATTGGCTTCTATCGGCTGGTATTGATACTAAAGCACTTCAAAATAAATGCAATATTACAAATGATTCTATAACTACCGAACATGTATTAGCTAATAACAAGAAAGTTGAAAAAAGCTATTTAATAAAATATATCTCGGAGGAATGTATTGGTGATGACGACCATAAAACTAAATTTTTATTAGATTCCTATCTTTCAAATACAGAGGATGATCCGATTGAAATTAAAAAAGGAAAAGACTCTGACATATCATCGGATGAAAGTAGTATGGATCATATTGATCAATCAAATATTGATGAAAGTTTCTATGTGCGTGATAAAGACAGATATCTACACAACTTCTCATTAGAAGTCTCTAGATTCCCAAAGCAAATAATCAGGTATAGCTTTGGCGGGACACCGTTGTACTCAGAACCTCCAAAGAGCATATCAATCCCAGGCTGTAAAAAATGTGGCTCTGATAAAGTTTTTGAATTTCAAATTTTATCTACAATAATATATGAGTGGGGAAAGGCGTTTGGAGAGGATGACGCTTTTGTTAAATGCAATACTGACTGGTCAACAATAATTGTGTACACGTGTTCCAAAGATTGCAATGTGGAGTTTTTTGAGGAATCCCTTTTAATACAGCATTTTAAATAGATATGAATATTTTAAACAATCTAATTATATTAATATAAATGTGAATGTTGATCTCAGAATATTAATGAATTTGCTAACTTTGACAAGGAGATTTAAACCGTGAATGTAATCTCTTAATTCGGCCGCACAAAATTTTTAGTCCAAACGTTTACGTCACCCCTGTACAAATGCTTTTGTTTAGTCAAGCCTAAATTGATTATTACGTATTATTAGTTTTGCATTCAACCTGTGCATTTATATATATTTAAGAAAATTTATTTGCATATTAATCAACTGCTTAACTTTTTAGATATTGGGGCAGTCCTGCTAGAATTGAATTTTACATCGCCCGACCAACAAGGAAGGCGTGTAATCCTTGATCTATTTGTATCTATTACAGCAAATGGTCCAATAAGTTCTTCGTTTACGAATGTAAAATAGTCAGTGCCCAAAATGGAGACATTTTTTATTCGAACCCAGTCACCATGTGACAATGCTTTTTTGTTGTTGAAAAAGTGGTCCTTTAGTCCAAAGTTGTAATTTTCAGAAATATAGACAATGAATACTTGGTCGTAGCAATGCTTGGCCAAGCTGTTTAATGTTATTTTATCGCATTGTTTGTGTTCTGTTACAATTAAGCAAAGTGTATCCTGTTTGAACAATTTTTTTTTAGAAAATGAACCTTCAGTATCCAAGGCTGACTTCTTAAAGAATCCAGATAGGATACAAACATCCTGAATAAACACAATTATATCACCAAATCTACGGTCATGATTTTCATCAGAGCCCAAAAGATAATTTAGAGATTTTGTATAGGGGGAAATGGAAAAAAAAGGAAAGTCATGAAACATTTCATAACACCATCTTTGCAATTTTAATAGCCTTATAGAATCCTCCTTAGTGAAGGTTGTTCTTTGTTGATTCCCACCCACCTTTATGGCATTATCTACAGTGAAATAGCAATCTTGACTATTAAATACTTCCTCATCTGACGAATAGCTCAAATACATGTTTTCAACATCTATATCATAAGTTGACCAAATTCTTATTGAGGTGTTTTTTAAATTGCATGGTAAATCTATGTACTTTTGCTTTGAAATGGTTGGCTCTACTCTGTGTACTCTAATTATATCTCCAAAATTCATAATTGGAAGAGTGTTCGAATCACCCTCTGTTGCTATCTCAAGAGAAATAGCTGGGAAATTAGGGTTTAGACGCGGCCTATTTTTGTAATTATAAACCCCTGAAAAAATATCATCAAGAACTGTATTAGAATTCTCATCCACTGGAACCAATTCAATAACCGACGGATCAATTAATGTTACATTCAGAAATATATGTGATGTGCGTGAGCCATTCCTTTTAATTGGATTGTTCCCAACCTCTAACACAACCCCATAAAGATTTGTAGTGACTTTAGGAACAATATCGGACAATCTGTCTATATATGAATACTGAAAATTTGTAGATGAAGCTTTACAAATACTGGATGTTTTTCTTTTTTTGATATCAATGCAGAGTTCCTCGTTTTTCTCGTCACTAGTATTATCTGAAACAACGCCAATATCGTCCATGCATTTATTAAAACTTGAGTAGTCTATCTTATTTGTGCAGTTTTGATTGTGCATAATACCCATTACTGAATCCTCAAATCCCCCATTATTGTATATTCTTGCCCAAGCAGGAAGATAAATATTGCCTTTACTACATTGTACAGCCGCATGTGTCAATACTGCAGGGATATGTTCGAATCCACTCCTCCACACAACCATAGATGAATCTCTCTTTGAAACCGAAAATTCACATGTAATACAATTTTTATTCTTATAAACAAAACCACCAAAAACTTCAATTGTGTCACCAATATTAATAAACGAGCATGCCGTCGACCACTCGTTATAAAGTAAAATATCAAAATAAATCACTTGATTTTGGTTCTCAGATAAAGTTGTGGTCACTGCTGATATCTTATAGAGTCTACTGCTATTCGTAAGCTGTGCAATAATTTTAAAACATTTTGGTTGGTGGGGTTTTGAATCTGTAACACTTTCATTCCTATTATGAAGTAGGTTTTTCACCAAAACAAGGTACCCATTTGAAGAAAATACGGGGTTATTTACTGTTTTATTTCTAACCTTTGCTCCCTTGACCATGCATAAAACTATCCTGCCCAAAAATTTTTAGTGCTTAAATGAAACAAATTTACAAAAAATAAAAAAAAAAAAAAGAAAAATTAGCGCCCGACAAATGTATTAATTAAAAAATCGATGCCTTTTTGCAATTTTCCTTGATCTCATATTTCTTCTTAGTAGTTTCTTTAACCTTCTACCATACCGAGAGTCATTAATGGGTGGGATCTCAGTTAGACCCCTTCTATAAATATTCGAAATAATGTCCTTGGATAGCGGCGTATCCCCCAAATGAAGCTTTCTCAATGATCCATCACTTGTCGAAACATCTGCCATGGATAAGGTTAGAAGCGGAGCTATTTTGTAAGCATTACGCCCAATCTTTATGTTTGACAGTATTCCAAATTTTCTTGCAGAGTCTAACTGTTCTTTGAGGATTGATAAATAAGCTCTTCTATTTTCTAATTGGCAACGCGTTTCATCGATGCCTCGAATTACCACATCTAAAGCCAATTAAATGTAATATAATAAAGTACTAAACTTACCTATATTTTGAACATCTTTGTTCAATTTCTTGATTTTTGCACTCTCCTCTGTAACAAGAATTTCTATTCTTCTCCGATTCTCTCTATTAACTAGCGATCTTTTTTTTCTTAACCCAAAATTTTTCTTTCTGAAATCAAAGTCTTTCTCTCCCTCACCATGAACGCTTTGGTACGTCTCTAAATATTGGTCAGAATCTGGTTTTAAAATCTCTCCATTTAGTAAATATTTCACCAATACATACTTTTGTGTATCATTTAGTTTTAAAAGCTCTTCAGGTTCGTAGAAATTGGAGATGAATGAATCAACGGAGGATGCCAAATTAGCTTTATTAAAATTATCCGAAGTTAGCGCATTTGAAATTGAAGCTGACATAAATATAGCATCTTGTCTGTCTGATTCAAGTGGATTTACTGATTGACCAGAATGAGGTAATTGGATAGAAGGGCCTTTTATTCTTAATATTTCCCCTGGATAACAATTGCTTTTAACTTCCAAATTGCTTATTGATTCTCCCCAAATATCAAGATCTTTGTTGCTAACTTTGTTAATATTTTTTAATGAACGTTCGTAAGTATTATTAACAACACAGGTCTTATTAGAAATGCACCGTCTACCTATTTTTCCAGATGTATTTTTTGAATTATCTTTGTCTAGAGTCAATCCATTTCGTAGACTAGATAATATTCCAGAATCCAAGGTGAATAAATTACCAGATGACAAGCTTTCGCCAATATTATTACTCAAGGATTCATCGTTCCAATCACTGTACCCAGTCTCCTGCGAAATTTTTCTGAATTTTTTTTTGTAGTTCACCATTATCGGAGTGGAGAAATAATGGGAGAGCAACCGGCGCTCGGAGTAATAAAGTACTATTGTAGACTAAAAATAATTTTTATGAATACAACTAACCCAAAAAATAGAGATATTTATCTAATATATCTTATTGGCTCTATTGAAATATATGATGTAGCCTGTCACATGTATTTCTATTATGTTTGTAAGAAGTTAATTGGAATATGCTGAAAACTCTCTATTCATTTATGTTCTGAAGTAATTTAGGATTAATATTGGAACAATATTATTGTATATTCCCTTTCTTTATTTTGTTATGTATTTCCAAAAAAAAATTAATTTTTTATAATTCGCATACAGTTTGCCGGGAATTTCCACCAGAGAACGTGATTGCCCAAATTAAAAGACTTGAAATGCCAAATTCGCTTCTAAATAATCATGAATTCGTACTAGGAGGTGGCGAAAGGATGAGTTTATATGATATTCTTAAAGTGATTAAGGAGAAAATAGTAAATAGATCTGGAAAACTTATAACAAGGCGGAGCAAAACAAATAATGCATCATCCTACCAGATGGATGAATCACAAGTGAATAAAAAGCTTAGTTTTTCTTATGACGAATATGCTAATCCAATATTATCTAGGTTTAACAAGAAACTTCAATTATTCTCAAAAAATGAAATCAAAGACATTGATTTTGACTTTAAGAAAATGCCAAAGAATTTCAAACAAAAAAAAATCAGATCGCATGAAGCAGAAAAAACAGAAGAAATATTAGGAACTTCTGATAAAAAAATGACATCCAACGATTTACTTGAGCAACTAGAATTTGCACGTAAACTAGGTGAGGACAGAATTCACCGTGCAAATGCGTACAGCAGTAATTTACTATGCTTTGTAAAATCTAAAGCAATGGAGGAGGTTGTTGAGTTTATATTGAATGATCTTAAAAAAGAGGAAACAGCAATACTAATTGGTTATGGATCTAACCTTAAATATATCAATGATTCCTACGAATTAAGTTTATCCGAAGTTTATCTACAAGCAAGGTCTAAAGCAACAAGTATTGTTCGCTATCAAAAAAATCAGCTAATTAATGAAAGCTGGACTAAAAATCGTGCATTCATAGATGAGTCAGACAATGATTTGGAATGTAACATTCATGCACTATCAGATTTAAAATTGCAAGGAAATAGTGACCTAAATGAATTATTGAACTCTATAGGAACTAATAGCTCATTTATTGAATCTACAATAGATTACCTAATATCCAGAACTTGTGATGTATCGCTTGAAATTGAAAGAAATCTTACTGGTAGTCTTAACAAAAACAAAATCAATGTTAATACAGGAGTTCATAGATGGGATCAGAAAAAAACTCATTAATTAATCTGATAGCGTTCAGTATTTATTTCTAATACAATTTGAATGCTTGTGTAAATAGTGAAGTAAACTTGGATTTCTAATACTCAACAAATTTGAAATTTCTAAAAACCTTCCCTCCATTAGTGCAACTTTACTCTTCATAAAGGAATACCTAAATGAAATGGAGTTCCTTATTATATCTTCAGGAGTTTGTTGAAAGTCTATAGAAAGCAGCTCTAAGAATTTATGTTCCATAACTTGAAGAAATGTCAACCTCCCACTTCCATCTATTCTTAAACAGAACTTGGCAAAACATCCCAATTGATCTTGGATGGCATTATTCACTATTCTGCAAAATGTTTCCATAAAATCACTGTAATCGCATACAAGGTTTTGTGTAATTTTTAGTTCATTGAAATCAGATACTGAAAAATCACGTGTATAATAAAGAAATAGGTCATTATCACACGTTATCTCGAATCTTATTTTATCAGGAAATGATCTAGATCCATTAATCATTACTCTGAAATTTACATTCTCCGTTGTTCCAATTTCTTCCACATCATCCGAATCTATTAATCTAATTTCAACTGGGCAAGTTCTTCGGAAAACGACGTTGAAGCCACCAGATAATATTGGGTCCGCCTTCTCCAACTCCGAATAATCAAAGCTATCCAAAAAAATCCTTTCTTGGTAACTTTTCTTCTCTCTATCAATCATATTTCTGCCCAATCCCTGTATTTAAAGTCATATATAAATACAAAGAATAAGCTAAATCTCTAGATATTGAAATCGATGAATTCCGAAATGTGCCTCATGTATTAAGAGTTTGTTTGCTTTTTTTTATTAATCGCAACACTCCGTTTTATGTATTAGCTAATTTATTAAGTAAATCGAAAACCCTTTTACGATAATGATAAATTGGAAAATTATGTATATGCACGTCAATGCGTAAGAGTTATGTATAGGCATAATGCACACAGTAAAAAAAATTAAATTCGGCATTCTTTGAAAAATGAATAAAGGTGAAAGAAAAATTTTATGTACAGGGGGAGCAGGTTATATTGGTAGCCACACCGTAATATCCCTTGTTGAAGAGGGTTACAATGTCCATATACTAGATAATCTATCGAACTCAGATCCCGAAGTTGTCAACAGGATTGAACAAATCACGAATGTAAAGGTTCCTTTTTTTGAGATTGATATTAGGGACAAAGAGAGTCTTTTGAATCTGTTTAAAAAGGAGAAATATGACGCGGTTATACACTTTGCTGGGCTTAAAGCAGTTGGGATTTCAGTTTCACAACCATTGGAATACTACGAAAATAATGTAATCGGGACAATAAGATTGCTAGAGGTGATGAAAGAGGTTGATTGCAAAATACTGGTTTTCTCTTCAAGTGCGACGGTTTATCTACCAAAATCCACTCCGCTTAAGGAAACTGACCCACTAGGTGCATCAAATCCATATGGTCAAACAAAATATATAATAGAACTGATGATGAAAGACATATACAATGCATCTAAAGGCACAAAATTCTCAATATTAAGATACTTTAACCCTGTTGGATGCCACCCATCATCATTAATTGGCGAAGATCCTGAAGAACCAAATAACTTACTTCCATATATACAGCTCGTCTCCATAGGAAGAAAAGAAAAGTTATATGTATTTGGCGATGACTGGCCAACAAGAGATGGGACTGGAGTGAGAGATTATATTCATGTGTCCGATCTAGCAAGCGGACATGTTAAAGCTCTGGAAAAGCTATTAAGTCTTAGCGATCTTGATAAAGCCTTAGATATCTATAACCTGGGTTGTGGAAATGGAGTTTCTGTACTTGAAATGGTTAAAAATTTTGAAGATGCAAGCGGAAAGCAAATCCCCTACGAAATAACACACAGGCGCCCGGGTGATTTAGCAAGTGTAATTGCGGATCCATCTAAAGCAGAAGACGAGTTGGGCTGGAAAGCAGAAAGAAGTATTTTTGATGCATGTAAGTCTGCATATAATTGGCAATTTAAAAATCCGTATGGATATTCCTAAAAATAATCAAAGTTTGTTCCTACATGTTGGATGAATGTGCGCATATTATTTCAAATCACTATTAGTTTTTTTTGCGAATTGAAGTGATATTCATTAAATAAAATCTATTGGCGCAAACATACGTCTTCAATGTTTTCCTTGTATTATCTTTATTTTATTGTATTGATAATGAATGCAAAGCCAAACAAAACTTTACATTTAGTCGCGCATAGAGGTGCATCTTACTACATTCCTGAAGAGTCGCTAGAAGCATATTCTCTTGCCGCAAAGCATGGAGTGAATTTTATTGAATGTGATATTGTTTCAACTAAAGATGGAGTATTGATCTTGAGACATAGTCCAAACTTATCAGAGTCAACAAACGTTGATGATTTAACGGAATTTAGCCATCTCAGGAAAACTGAAATTATGTACGATAACACTAGTAACGACGCAATAACTGGCATATTTTCGTGGGATCTAACTTACGAAGAGGTCAAGAGGATCAAATGCACGCATGAAAAGAAATACAGTAATAGAAACCAGGAATTAAATGGAATATACGATATTCTTACACTAGAAGAGTTCTTAGAGTCCAGTATTTCCGGTTTTGATGGCAACTATCCTGGGCTTTATATCGAGATCAAGTACCCCTCTTTACATGAAGAAAGAGGTGTCGGCAACATATCTGATAAACTACTAGATACATTAGAAAAGTTTGGATATAACAACAAGGTCGAATCCATATTTATCCAAAGTTTTGAACCATCTAATTTAGAATACATAAGGAGTAAGAGCAAGTTTAACTTGGTCCAACTTTTGACAAGAGATGGCCAAAACAGCTTTGTGTATGTTGTTAGAGATTCGGAAAATGATGGAAAAATGAAATACGCCGTCTGTGATTTAGAGTATATCTCAAAATTTGCAAATGTTGTATCTCCTTACAAAGAGGACTTGGTCGACATTATTAATGCCAAGCACAATCATCTTTCCAGTATAAGTAATTTCATCTCAAGAGCACATGAGCTTGGTCTCACTGTTGTACCTTATACATTTAGACCCGAATCTGTACTACCATATTTCAAGAACATTTATGAAGAATATGATTACTTTATCAGAGTATTGAAATCTGATGGTTTGTTTACTGATGACACATTAAGTATTATAAGTTATATTAATAATCCAGATACACGGATTCAGGAATAATAGATTTCTATTCATCAGAAAATATTTGGTAGATCTGCGAATTCTATTTGTTGGTCCTTATGAACCCAATACTGGTGGTTAAACTTCCAATCAAATTTCCCTGTTAAATTATCAAATTCTTTAACGAACCATCTAGGGCAATAGTCGGCCTCACCATTTATCCTTCTTTTTGCACACGCCCTTTGTTTTTCCTCAAGCCTCCTTTTCTCTTTGATTGCCCACTCAATGTGTCCATTTTCATATGCCCTTTGGTCTGGTCTGTACCTGGAATCTGTGCAGGGCATGGTTACACCTGGTGTGTTATTGTCATATTGGGGTGAAATTTCGTTAAGTTCGAAGGTCATTTCAGCGAACCCAAAAAATTTTTCGCTCTGAAAAGGTTTTGACTCTGCTACCCATGCAACTTTGCGACTTGAAGGAATTGTCTCAACTTTCTCCCAATTAGATAAATAATTAAATGAGTATGAAGGGATCGAATCGGAAGAATTGTCAGATAACTCTGTAGATATTGTAGAATGATCTTTCAATATACTTGATCTATCGGAATCCAAGCTAACTTTAACTGAAGAATTATCTACTTCATACTCAGATTCCAACTTACAAGATTCATACCAAATCTTACTATCCCATTTCCCCCCTATTTTGTATATGGGTCTACCATACTTATCAAATACAAATCCCTTAATATTAAATAAATCATTGCTAAACCATCCACCTTTCTGATATTCTATTAATGAGAACTCTGAGGTTTTTTTATTTTTAATGATGCTTATCCCCACAATCTCTATCCAAAGTTTACCAAATATTATATTGTGAATAAGTAGCTTTGGTCTGTTGAATGTATAATAATCATCCCCGTTTAACGCTATATTTACATTACCTAAAACTGTGAGTTCTAAGCTTTGGCCTGTAAAACGAGACTTATTCCCCACATGCCCCCAAGCAGAATACAAGGGATTTATCTTATGTCCAATTTTTGGGGTCTCTGCGTTGTTATCTGTTGGATGATGCTCAACATAAAATGCGGTTATAGGTGGGTGATGTCCAACCTGTTCTGCAATGAATCTAAAACCACGGTGGGAAAATTCAAAAGTCTCACCAAGCAGTGGGTTAAATGGTTTAAATATCCTACCAACTGATGATACATAAGGAGTAATGGAAAAGATCGTTATTTCACGAAGACGGTCAATGCTGGAGTTATAAAATGCTGCATTCTCCAAAATTGATGAGTATCTAAAATCCTCCGCAAGTCTTTGTAACAATGAAGTTGGTTCATTGAACTGAATTGGAACTGTTATTCGTGAAATGTCCTTAGTTATCGATTCTTTAATGGAAGCCCACAAACTAAAACGTGGTTTTTGCTGCAAGAACGGTAAGGTCATGCGATATTTGTATGGGTTCTTTTTCCAGAAGCAATAAGAGCAATCATTTTTTGTTGGAAATGAGGGATGTACATCCAAAGCTTTGTCAGATTGAGTATCATTTTCAATATCAGAAAAAGCATCATAAAATATTTCGTCAGAAAACTCCTTTGTGTGAAAACTCTCATCTTTTCTCACGTTATTTTTTAAAATATTCCCATTTGCGCTGATTAAGCCAAACAGTGAAGAATATATGTCGCCCTTGTGAAATTTTATGAAATTGAAATTACATGTTTTTTTGAATACTACATCAATTAATTTGTCAAAATATTTTGTTATATTACTCGCAATTGATTTTGTTTTCAATTCCATAAGCTCATCCAAAACTAAACTTCTTGTTTTTATTAGATCATATAATAAATGTGTTAAAAAGGGAGTAACGTCAATTCCAAGTGAATCATTTGTATAAGTTTCCGGAGCAGAATTTGTGTTATCAATTGATTGGACTTTCTCTAAATGCATAACTGCATTCATGGAATAAAATAAAGAATTTGTCCAGACTAGCTTTGATTCAAATGAACATGCTCTCAAGTGCAAGTCGCTAGTTGAACTATTTGGATATCTTACTGAAATCCGGCTGCATTTACTTGTGTATATATCTATGTAGCAGAACTTATTTGAAATATTTTTTTTAATAATCTTAGAGCCTTTGATATAACATATAACTCCAGGGTATAATATAAAATATCTAGGTCTCCAAGTGTTCACCATATTAGTCCACTTATGGAGCCAACCCTCAATGATTGGACGTTCATATTCCATGGAATTTTCTTTCATTACAACTTTTGGTAATTTAAAGGGCTCATTGTCGTCTTTACTTGGATTTTTTTTAAATCTAAATACATCGTTTGCATTAATAACAGAAGGCTGTATGTTCTTATTGGAGGTTAAATTACTTAATTTTTCTCGTTTATCAGATATGCAAAATTGTACATTCATCGAGTTATGAGCATTGTCCGTTATTTCCATGCCATAAGATTTATTTCCAATTCGGTAACCAATTATGCCTGCCCCTTCGCTAAATAACATTATTTGGCATGTTAACTATATATTATATTTTTTTCAATATTTTCCTGATCCCCCCTCCCCCCCAAATCTAAGTATTAGGCAATAGGTGAGGGGATAGCTCCATAAAAATTGAATGTTTTGGATCTCAGGAATGAAAGTGTAGATAATGCTTAACAATGACAAGTTTGCCTAAATACGAAATAACATTAAAATGTAGAGATGGCCTAATATTTATTTTAGGCGGGTATAAAAAACGCTCCCGGACGGAATCGAACCGTCGACCCTTCGGTTAACAGCCGAATGCTATAACCGACTAAGCCACGGAAGCTCACGCTTAGTATGTGTTTATCTATTATCTATAGAGTTTCTTTCTAAGTAATCTCTTTATATGAACTATTTTGTTGAGTTTGCTCATTCTAAGGCCATTGACTAACTTTCGCTGAATCTTTGGTTTATAGCATAAATTTTTATTTTTCTGTTTCTCTTCTTTTTTTTCTTGTCGAATAACTTCTGTTGTCTCACTAAATTTTGAATATGAAGGGGTAGAAGTTGTTAAATATTCAAAATCCAAATTATTCATGTGCATTTTGTTGCATGATCTTAACTGTGACATCTCAAGAAAAATACATTTTTCAATTGCAAGTTTAATCATATTGTTATGATCAAATATCAAAGTATCATTCCTTTTTTCCCCTTTTAATATTTGTTTTCGCTGCTGGGAGTATGAGCTAAATGAGAGAAAAGAAGCACTTAAATAGTCCATAGCATCTACTCCATATGAAAGTTGATGTATGGCACAGCTAATTTCTTGTCTTCGATCCCTAATTTGAATATTTAACCCGATTATACTGTAACTATTAGTTATGTTCTTTTGAAATGGCTTAAAACTTGGTAGTGATGAAGCTAAATAACTCATTGAAACTTTAGTACTAATAATAGATGAAACCCAATCGCCAAATTGTGGCAACTGAGCAATGCATGTACCAGTTATCATATCCCAAATTCTCACACCATCAGTTGCAGAGGAATAAATTTTGCCATTAGAATAAATACAATTTCTAACTGGCCCCGAGTGTCCAACTAACTTGGAAATGACATTCAGATTAATATCATTTATCTGATCATGGCTTATTTTATATACCAGACCACTTCCACCCCCAATAAAGATAAATCTACCACAATCTGTTGATGTACACGAAAATAGTTGTGTTGATAGATTTAAGCTTGCCTGTGGCTTTTCCGTTCTAAATGTGAGCAAGTTTAATGTAAAATCCCCTCCAACTGTAATAATAGATAACTTTGAGAGACTGCTTGTAAGTCCTAATTGGCAAAAATCATTTATTGATGCAGAATGAGCTGCCCATTTCATTATTGGCTTTGGAAAAGTTAGAGAATTATTGCTTTCGAGCAACTCGTTAACTAGAAATGCTTGTATATAGCAATCTTCACTACATGTAATTAATATTGAATTGTTCTGTACTAATTTTATTTTATTTATTGGCTTATAATGGGAAAGCCAGCAATTCAACAGCTGCCCAGTGCTGATTACCCAAATATATATAGTTCCAGATAGGCCACCAGCGTATACAATGCCACCATCATCTTGAAATTCACAGCATTTAATTATTTCTGGAAGTGAAACTCTATAAATTGGGTCGTTTTTATTACTCCAAATGTGCAGCACTGACTTATTTGCCTGAAATCCTGCAAGATAACTTGTGGAATTACCTATGTACGAAACGCCGAACCTAGATGCATTACAATCCTTTATCACTTGAGATACAGCTCCAGTGCTAGAATCCAATGAATAGACACCACTATTACACGTTGTGAGAGTAATTTTCTGCATTGAAATAAAATACTAAATGTCAAAAAAAACAAATAGATGGCGCGCGACGGATAGCTTCAATCCATATATGGATACTTAAACTAAAGGAAATGTTATGTAGAGTACTATCAGCCTCCAAAAATCAACAAATCATTTTGGAGTTCCTATTGTATTCTCTTTTGTTTCTGCACAAATATGGACGGTAGCAATGAAAGCATTGATACTGTGGCAATGTGCAATATGTATTAAAATTTCAGAAAACGCAATATGTTTCATCGTACACAATATTGTACTCAACTGAAACACGGATAAAGCGAATCATCATCAACCGAATATTATCTACAAAAAAAAATGTAAACAAATTATTAAAATACCAGAAATGAGAGCAAAAAGCTTTATACGGAAGAGCGTCTTTCTGGCGGTATAGTTAAATATTTCAACCGCATTAAACGCTACCTGCCGTGCAAAAAAAAACCACTGCATGTTTAATTTAAATGATTAAAAGATAATGTTTCGGCCATTACTAGATTGTAATGGAGAAATTAGCATTAATAGACTACTAGGAAGCCAAGACTTATCAGAATATGTTGTGTCAATTCGTACTTTCCAAGATGTAGTTAACAAATTGAATATTATTGTTAGCAGCAGACTCATGGAATTGCTTCATCAAGTAGATGTTGATGTTGCACTTGATATATGCAAAAATGGCTCTTACTTATATAAATTTCCAAATTCATATTTAAGGAAAAAACATTTTTCAAGATGCCACTTCGAAATTGATTTAGATTCTGGGTGTATTAAATGGTTCCAAAAGAAAAAAACAATAATTTGTTCACGAAAATTAGCATCCGTGCGAACGCTATACCTAAGTGATGTAAGTCACATTCTTCCAGGATTTGATAGTGACTTTTGGAGATCAAAGAAACTTGTTGGAAAAGAATGCATTAACTCCAGTTTTGGTATTGAATTAGTTGTTGTAGGGAATAGAAGTAAAACGCTTCGGCTCTTGTGTGCGAATAAAGAAGAATGGAAACTTTGGATGGTAGGACTATTGGTAAGCCATGCCCTTGCTCAAAGAGAAAAATTGGCTTCAAGAAATAAGGGAACTAAAAAAATAGTTGATGCTAAACATTTCTATACCCATGACTATATTAGACGGCAGTGGGAACTCTCAGATTTGGATAACTCTGGCTCTATCAGTTTCTCAGAATTCATGCGCCTAACAAAAAGATTACAGATGCCGGTATCTAGGGACTATACTCACGCCCTTTTCTGTGAATATGATAAAGATTGCAATGATGCCTTGGACTATAAAGAATTCAGAAATTTGCTAACCCAACTACTAATACTCCCTGAACTACGTGAATTATTCGATGAATATAAAGACCCAGATACAAACGTCATGAATGCTAGTAAATTTCGCAACTTCCTTATAGATGTTCAAGGGATGGATCCCTCCAGTTCATTAGAGTCTCTAGTGAATGCTGTAATGAATATGAAGGAGCCCTTTATTGAGAGGGGTGGTATTACAGAAATTGGATTCAACATTCTTATGTCATCTGAGTTTAACTCTGCATTTGATCCATTAAAGAGAGATGTGTACCAATCTATGGATGAGCCAATATCCCACTACTGGATAGCTTCAAGTCATAATACGTATTTAACAGGTGACCAAGTTACTTCAAAATCTGAGATTGGACAGTACATAACTGTATTGCTTCAAGGATGTAGGTGCGTAGAATTAGATGTTTGGAATGGGCCTGATGGGTCACCCATTATTTATCATGGGCATACCCTAACATCTAAAGTTTATTTTGAAGACGTAATAAGAGCTTGCAAAGACTATGCGTTTCAGATATCCCCATATCCCATTATACTCTCACTAGAAATGCATGCATCTGACAAACAACGTGAAAAGGTTGCTGAAATAATACTTCGGGTTCTGGGAGACTCTCTATATATCCCTTCAAATAACGATAATGATCGACTACCCACTCCAAATGAACTAAGGTATAAATTTCTTGTTAAAGCTAAAATTCCTAAAGAAGACAATCTTACTTTCTGTTCAAACTCTGAAATAGTTAATGAAGATAACGATAATGAAGCAAACTCGGATATTATCAAAACCAATCTTAGGACGCAAAATGGCACTTCGTCTAAACATGAAATACAAGAATTACATTCAAATAAAACTCCAATGAGAAGGATATTGTATTCCAGCTTGATTTCTCTTCCAGGGAATGCAATACAACTTTCTAACTTTGAAAATAGAAGGAGAATGAGTATCGGCTCTTTAGTTGAAACAAAATTCCTGCGTTTTGCAAGGGATTCCAGTACGAGTCTTGCTAAGTTTCACCAGGATCACTTATGTAGAGTTTATCCTTCTGGAACTCGTATTTCAAGTTCAAACTATAATCCTTTGATACCTTGGTCATATGGTGCTCAGATAGTTGCCTTGAATTATCAGGCAGTTGGAACCGCTTTATTGTTAAATGAAGGAAGATTCAGACAAAACGGTGGTGCAAAGAGTGGTTATGTATTAAAGCCAAATATATGCTTAAGAAAATGCCAAGATGGACGAGTTTTTGATCCAATGAATCCTTTGGAGACTTTAGAGCTATTTGACATCCCCCCAGTTAGAATATGTATACAAATCATATCAGCTCACCAACTCCCTGATAATTTGTCTCAATTTTCACGTGGCATTGCAGGCATCATTACAGGCAATAAACTTTCACCATATATTACCATTTCCGTCTTCGGTGGCCCAAGTGAAGAATTTAAATCATACAGAACACCGGCAATAAATAATAACGGTTTCAATCCCAGATGGGAAAATTTATCTCCATTTACATTCAATGTAATATGTCCAGAGATCTCAATTATTAACTTTGAAGTTAGGTCATCAGATTCCATACAGTCAGAATTTATTGCTGCTGCATCAATCCCTGTATCATGTCTCAGACCTGGCCTTAGATGGATACAATTATTTGATTCGAACTTTATTGACATACAATGCTGTGGTATTCTCGCAAATATTTCAATTACGACGGAGCTCCCAAAAACATACATGTTATCATCAATTTTGACAGGAAATAATGGGGATACATCCACAAACCTACAGGAAACTCTCCAGCAGTTTAGAGGAATTAAGTTTTGAGCTATATGGTATTCTGATAAAACGCATATTAAAATAGCTTTACAGTATATGACAAGTTCATGTCAAATATTCAAATATCTATAAACTCATAAATATTACTATAGAATTTCAGTTAGAAAGATTAGATTTTTTACCAGAAGTGATTAATCATCTAAATATTTTATAATGTAGGCTTATCTGATATACTACTGAATTCTGGATTTGACCCTCCAGTTGCGACCATGTGGTAAACTGTAATTCCAATTAATGAAAGAGCCAATCCTGCTGTAAAAAACCAAATTGAAGAAATAGTAACAAAAGTCTGAAAGAGTTTGTCTTTATTATAACTTAACTATCTTCAACCTACCGTCCACCAAAGCACTGGAGCTGTGCTTTGACATATTAAAGAAGTATTTACCTGGGGAAGTCATTTTACATAGTAAATGATATCTTAAGCTTACCCAAACAGTCCCCATTGTGAACCAAAGGAAGCTCACTAAAAACATTACTGATTCACCTATGATTGCAAAACTTAATTAATTAATTATATATAAGTACATTAATAAATACATAATTGTTTTTAAGTTCCGTTGCACTTACCTTTGACCAAATAAAGACTCGGCTATCTCCATGAGTTTTGTGGCAGGATAAGACTAATTACCATAAATTAAATGATATTACATTGTGATTAGTAACTCACCAATAATATTGCACCGACAAGCCATGTCTTTAAAGGTGTGTCGCAAACCTTCCCAAATGAAATTGCAAGCACCCCTGCGTACAGCACATCAATTGATATAAAAATAACCAAAGATAGTTTTCTTAGGTCACTTTTATGCTTTCTGAAATTGAGTTGAGTTTCGGACGCCATGAATAATAGTTTAAACAACTAAATAATGGTTCCAAATATTTTATTTTTCTGGAATTCATCAATGGTTGCATGTTGCATGTTTAAGTACATGCTAAATTTGTACATGTTATTTTAACATTCAACCGCATTTTTTTTACTTAGTTGAGAGAATGAATTCGAATGGTTCAAAAAATTGAATAGCATTTTAACTAATATAT